>JAXCGZ010000098.1:25000-32500 GCA_037179515.1 Halocaridina rubra | reverse complement strand
ATAATAATAATCATCATCATCATCATAATAATAATAATGGAGTTGTTGCAGCTTGATTAGGTGAAGAAAACTCGAGATGTCAGATTTATCTGACCTTTAGGGATAGGTAAGTGCCTCAGTTGGCACCTAGCCATTTTCAGTACCTATTTATCTTTATTGCAGCAATTATAGGCAGTTTCATGTAGCACAGCGTGAGTATCTTTAGTCACGTGGAGGTTATAGAAGAGACAGTAGTGGCGTTTTTTGTGGTCTCCTCGCCCCTTTTAACTCGCCATTTGTAATGACTGTACCAAGGTAATCTAGCCCAGACGAGACATTAGGTCTGCATACTCTTATATAGTGCCAAAAGAGAAAAAAAATGAAGACTATTACAGTATTATATCCATAAATCAGTTATTCATTCTATTTCATCTCAAATGCTCAAACTCTCTCCTTAGCTACCCTTGTATAACGCCACGGAATAGAGATGTTTCAGAAATCAATCATTCAATCAAATTTTTCACCCAAAACTTCTCTAACAGGTTTCTAACTTCTCCTGTGTTTGCCCTCTTTTTTTTTTTCCAGATATCAGCCACTCATTCTAATTTTCAACCCGTAGTTCTCGAGCCCTTCTCTTTATTCATTCTTGTATTGGGCCACTGAAAGAACATCTGCTTCAAAATTAATAATTAATTCTATTTTTAGCTTATTATTCTCAGACCTGCATAAATACCTCTGTGTTAGCCCTCTGATTGGGATTCTATGTCAGAAACCCATCATTTAATTAGTTTTCATCCTTTTATCCTCACATCTATATTAAATTTACCGAATGGAATTATATTCCAGAACTAATTATGTATACAGTATTTCAATTCATAACAATTAAGCCTTTCTTTCAACTCCTTTAACAGATAAGCAGCATAGGCGAAGACTGGGCAACAGCAACTATCCAATTGCCTGTCATGACAACAAATCAGAGCCGTTGGTATCTTTGCGCTCAGAAAGGTCCACAACACCGTACTTTTCACCAAGGCAGTGATCCTTGGTTAACTATGTCGAGTTATACTAGTTTTCTACCTGTCTGGCTACAGGTAAATATAGTTGTTGTTTTTTTAATAATAAAAAAAAGATATTGTGGATAAGGCTTAAGTCTTTCTAAAGCTTTAAATATATATTTATATATATTGGCAAAGTAAAAAAAAATGTGTAGGAAATGTAAAATAAAATAAAATTGGGTTTTCAAAATCTATGTTATCATTTGGAACAGAAGTAATAGTTACATAAATATTAGCAATACATTTGCAAAAATAGTAGTAAGAGGAGAAACAGTAGCAATAGAAGAATAATTTGTAGTAAAGGCACTATTAGTAATAGCAATAGTAACATTATCACTTACGAAGCTAAGGTTATCATTCACATAGCTTTGTGTCACTGTTTACAGGCATGTTTCATCGCCTTGCTCTTGATCCTCTCTGGCATTTTCTCTGGTCTGAACCTGGGTTTAATGGCCCTGGACAAAACCGAACTGAAAATTTTGTCCAACACAGGCAATCCCACTGAGAAAAAGCACGCCCAGAAGATAGAACCAGTGCGTGCACATGGAAATTACCTATTGTGCACTCTCCTCTTAGGAAATGTATTGGTTAATTCCACTCTGACAATTCTGTTGGATGGTTTGTCCACGGGTCTCATCGCTGTCATTGGATCCACCATTGGCATTGTCATCTTCGGTGAAATTATCCCTCAAGGTCAGGTTTGCAGTTGCTCTATATACTTATACAGGCATACATTCATGTAATTTTATTATTGCTATGTACATGGTTATAAATGTATGAACGCGTGTATGTTATTTTTTATAAATCCATATTTGCATGTATACATATGTCAGATTATAAATGGAGGTGTGTATTTGGATGTGTGTATTAATGTATGTAGGTATATATTTTATATTACTTTTCTCAATATACACTTTTTGCGAGAAATGGTGAATGTACATGATTCTAGGAGATACTGTACCGCATTAAACGTCCCACAAGGTGTACTACTCACTGAATATGCAAGAGCTACCTACATGATGGAAGCCACTATCCTCTTCTTTATCCCCAAGTGGCTCTGGTACTGAAAAAAGCTGCACGAGACAACGTGGGGAGTTGAACTTGTCATAGTCTGAAATTCATGATAATATGATTCGTTTTTTTATTGTCAGTATATATTTACGTAGGTTAGAAGTGAATGAAACAAAAGTGAAAGGGAAAATGGCTTCTGGTGAACGGGTATGACGCAGCCACCCCCCTGACAAAGGGGGACTGAGTCCTCTGTACTTTATGTAGAATATATGTATATTATATTATTATTATTATTATTATTATTATTATTATTATTATTATTATTATTATTATTATTATCATTATTATTATTATTATCATTATTATTATTATTATTATTATTATTATTATTATTATTATTATTATTATTATTATTATTATTATTATACAGCCGTTTGTTCCCGTCATGGCCTCGCCGTAGGTTCTAGAACTGTGTGGTTAGTGAGGATTTTCATGGTACTCACAGGACCCATGTCTTGGCCCATCTCGAAGGTAAGTTTGATCACCACGTTACAAGAAATAGGATGTGTGTGTGTGTGGGTGTATGTAAGAGTACCTAATTGTGATTACCTAATTGTGTTTACGGAAAAGAGCCCAAAGCTCGTATCTTCCCGTCTCCTATGTGTGTGTGTGTGTTTCAGTATATGTCTTTTTTATGCTGTGAGGGAAAAAATAAATATCTGTTTTCCTTGTATAAGTGTTGAAGAGCAACGAGAGATAATACTGATTCCTTTCTGTATGGCCTTTTTCACACCAAAATGGCACGTCGTACGTGACATGCCATATGCCACGCTACTTGCTGTCATATTATTATCTCATTCATACCGGATCCATACCCATGAGAATACTATATGATGATATATTCATAAACTCTCATGCATACATATTGTATAACTGATTGAAGGAAACGCAATCCGTATTCATTCTCTTTAAAACGAGGTGATGAATATATGTATACTTACTAAATACGTACATATGTACTACCCCAAATATATACATACATACATATACTGAATGCGAAAATAATATAAAAAAATAATATACTTATCAATAGAGATAACTGAATAAATTATTTTTCATATATTTGGCAGAGTGAATAGGAGTTGTGTCTTTAGAATGGCAGTAAATCGATCTCTGAATAGACAAGATAATATTCTGTAATATTATGTAATAGCTTTATTTGATATAGATTATATCATCACTCAAGGGAATTATTTCCAAATCTTTTGCTATGAAATCTCTCTCTCTCTCTCTCTCTCTCTCTCTCTCTCTCTCTCTCTCTCTCTCTCTCTCTCTCTCTCTCTCTCTCTCTCTCTCTCTCTCTCTCTCTCTCTCTCTCTCTGTCGTTCATATACGCACACAGTATATATATATATATATATATATATATATATATATATATATATATATATATATATATATATATATATATATATATATATATATATATATATATATATATATACTGTATATATATATATATATATATATATATATATATATATATATATATATGTATGAATGTATACACACACACACTCGTCAACATGTTCATTGATCAACAAAATATATCTTTTAAACCTTCAAAAGAAATACAAGCTGTAACTATATACATTAAAGGATAGTCACTGCGCTGTAGATATATATATATATATATATATATATATATATATATATATATATATATATATATATATATATATATATACATACATATATATATATATATATATATATATATATATATATATATATATATATATATTCTGTCAAATAGTTATTTTTTATTTATGCTTCAACAGCTTCTTGACTGCATTCTGGGTGAAGAAATTGGACAAGCTTATGATAGAGACCACCTGAAGGAACTCATCAAGGTAAGCTATCATTATTATTATTATTATTATTATTATTATTATTATTATTATTAGTAGTAGTAGTAGTAGTAGTAGTAGTAGTAGTAGTAGTAGTAGTAGTAGTAGTAGTAGTAGCAGTAATAGTAGTAGTAGTGGTAGTACTGTTAATTGTAGTAGTAGTAGCAGTAGTAGCAATTTCTTCCAAAGATTTTATCGTATTTATGATGTAGTAAATATAAGAACAGTGAATATAGAGGAAGAGGCAACAGAAACAGTCATAATAGTATTAGCAACAGTAGAAACTTGGGTTCTCGAGAGCTTGTCTACTTTGTTGCTGTTTATGATGTATTTCCAGAATTCTTAGAGAAAGATATTATACTGATCCGGTTTTACGTCATAGACTCCCTTTTCTACCAAGGGCTTGGTAATTAATTAAGCAAGAAACTGTATTTTCATATAGGTCTATATATATATATATATATATATATATATATATATATATATATATATATATATATATATATATAATATATATATATATATATATATATATATATATTACCGCCATATTTCACTTTATAAGGGGGTGGCTGTGTCAAAGCAAAATGCCTTGATTATGCAAGAAGAAAATACAGAGAAGGGGATTCTCAGTCCCCCTAACTCAGCCCCATTTAGTCGACTTTTGCGACACGCAGGGGAACACGGAGGAAGTATTTTTACCCCCTACACACACATAGTATATATACTCTAGCTATATTCCAATGTATGAGTTCCAGTGTTCATAACTTTTTTTAATTTTTTTTTTAGAATATATATTTTCAGATGGATACAATGTTAAATATTTTATACAGGAATTCCTGTAAGGGGAAATATTTTATTAAGGAATTTCTTAGAGCGTCTCTATTATATTTAAGATTTCTTTAGGGGTAAACATTCTATTTAAAAATTCGCTGTACCTTTGAAAATTAATGACTGTCCCATAAGTAAAAAAGTTTATTTCTATTATTTCTGGCGCTTGCAGTATAGCCAACTTAGAAATTCCGCCTTATTATTATTATTTGTTTTTTATAATTCTGTTAATAAAAGATGATGGTTTATGAAAATTGCTTGGTGCATTTCACTCTCTCTCTCTCTCTCTCTCTCTCTCTCTCTCTCTATATATATATATATATATATATATATATATATATATATATATATATATATATATATATATATATATATATATATATATGCATGGGCAGTAAATCCCAGTGTAATGGGGGCGGCCAAGTACAAGGACACTGACTTGGCATGATTTCGCGGGAAGAAAATTCGAAGGGGATATTTCCGGTCAGCTCACTCCGCCCCGTTCAGTCGACTTCTGCTGCACGCAGGGGAACGTGTAGGCAGTTTCTTGTCCCGCTCATCACGAGAGAGTGAATAACAAATACAATTTAAAGAATGCACTATTGAAGGCATTGTTTGTTTGTGTTTTTGTTTGTTCCGGTTTTACGTCATGGACTCCCTTTTCTACTAAGGGCTAGGACGGTTGCCTTCTAGTATTAGAAATATAAAATTTCTTGATAAATATTCGGAACTTTTGACTCATAAGTATCAGAAAGACGCCATGAAATTCATCCTTTCTCCTTTTCTTCTCCACTGACTGAGTTTCAGTATTTGTGATTTTTTAAGTAGAACCAAGCTCGGTATGACTTAAATATCCTTCTTAAATACAATTAAAGTGGCAACAGGGGATGTGTGTGTGTGTGTGTGTGTAATTACCTAATTGTGCATATGGGAAAGAGCTCCAGGCTCGTAACTCCCCGTCTCCTGGTCGGCTCCATTGTTTTACTAAGTGATACTTATCACGCTTGTCCTTAAAACTATGGATTGAGTTAGCATTAACTACCTCCTTGCTTAGCGAATTCCAATCATCAACACCGTGTTTGTGTGTGTGTGTGTGTGTGTGTGTGTGTGTGTGTGTGTGTGTGTGTGTGTGTGTGTGTGTGTGTGTGTGTGTGTGTGTGTGTGTGTGTGTCTTGGTTTCAGATTATAAATTGTTCACCTCGTGCAACTGGACTTGACTGTGAATTCATACATGTTGACAAAGGATCTTCAAATCTTCGTCTCTCACCTAATTAGTTCACTCTAATGTTGTTGTTGTTGTTGTTGTTGTTGTTGTTCCGGTGTTACGTCACGGACTCCCTTTTCTACCAAGGCTAGGGCGGTTGCCTTCTTGCAAAGGACTTGTTTGGCAGATGTAGTCGTCACCCTGAGTGCATGCCCTTTGCTAACCCTCGACCTGACGCCTCAGAGTCGCGGACGCTACCGCTTGAACCACGGTGACTACAATTAGTGCACTCTAATGATGAAGATATATTACACTGGATCTTTTAAAATATATTCCTAATTATCAGTGTTCTAGAAAGTATTAGCTGATATGAGTCTCACATGATCTGGAGAGTTAGAGGACGTGTTTCACAAACACCAAAAAGCAATTTATGATGTGTGCAATAAGTGCGTTATTTGCATAGAAGATAGTCATCAGGTTACCTTCTCACTGAGCCTCTAGGCCTTATACAGTCATACTTAGTCACGTTACACCAGAGGACAGGGAACATTTTTCTTTGTTATTGCTCAAAATTCTATTTGTATAAAATATCATGGCTTAAATAACAAACTAGTTAATTTATCATTAAAAAAAATGCATTAGATGAGGTGGGAGTTACTGGAAGACCTCAGTGATTCAGCTAATGTAGACAACAACAAAAAAGATAAAAATAACCGATGCATTGGACAGCCAAAGACAAGAGAGAGAGAGAGAGAGAGAGAGAGAGAGAGAGAGAGAGAGAGAGAGAGAGAGAGAGAGAGAGGAGAGAGAGAGAGAAAATAAAGAAATGGAGTGTTTTGAGTCCTCTTTACTTCCAAACTTTCCTCTACTATCCAGACTTTTCATTGCCCTTTACGGTTTGTTTTGAGTCCTCTTTACTTCCAAACTTTCCTCTATTATCCAAACTTTTCATTGCCCTTTACGGAGTCATTTGAACTAATAATGTACGAATAAGTAAACATAAATAGGACTGTCCAGGATAGTTCGATCTTTAGCCTTCCTGCAGTTACGGTTCTTTTTCTATGCCTACATCTACACTGAATATTTCTGAGATATTCATCGCACATCACTTATTATCCCTTCACATCTGACAAGTCATTACACTCTTCATCTCTGTTTCTCTTTATGTATTTTTCGTGCCCAGGTCCGATGAGGGTTGTTTTATTTTATTATTTTTGGGCCCGTTCTGGTGTCACAATCATTAAAAAAAAAAAAAAAAAAAAATCTCACGAAGGCGAGTATGAATGAAATCTATGTGTATTGCCTCTTGCCTAGCATTGCACGTTTACCCACAGGTGGCCCCCTAAGAAGAATTCATAGAGAGAGTTTACAATAATCCTTGCGGATATACTTAAATTTAGTGATCTTTTATCACATGATTGTACTATAATAACCTCTCCAAATTCAACATACTTCTAACTCTATATAAAACATTAATTTTCAAATACTCCTGCTAAGTTATAAATACCTT
>JAXCGZ010000098.1:0-20000 GCA_037179515.1 Halocaridina rubra | reverse complement strand
CATCGGGCCTGGGCACGAAGAATACATAGGGTAAAGAGAAACAGAGATGGAGAGTGTAAGGACTTGTCAGATGTGAAGGGATAATAAAAGATGTGTAATGAATATCCAAGAATATTCAGTGTAGCTGTAGGCATAGAAAAAGAACCGTGACTGAAGGAAGACTTAACATCGAACTGTCCTGGACAGACCTATTTAAGTTCAAAAAAAACTTCAGCTGTAGTATCGCAACTAATAGGAATATCCCTTATGATGAAGGAAATATGTTGTCCTTGTATCTCCATCCATAGGAAGCAAGTAGATCAGATATAGGAGGGAAAAGGCCTGGGAATCTCTCTTCTTTATTCAAATATTTGTATGTAGAATAAGCGAAGATGTGTAGGGTATGTTGAAACATTGGTACACCTGTTCGTTTGTTACAGTTGTAGCCTTTTTCACGTCAGCCTGATGTGATTGTCTGTTAAGTAAAAAGGAAATATATATATATTTTTTTTTTTTTTAAACAATTCCACAAGCTTTCACCTACTGTTTTGGTTTTCGTGAGAGACTGATCATTCCAATTTATTCCAGGATATTCCAGAGTTCCAGTTTATGAAGGCGATCGTACGAACATTGTGTCTGTTCTTTTCATTAAAGATCTTGCCTTTATTGATCCTGATGACAACACACCTCTGAAGACCCTTTGTCAATTTTACCAGAACCCTCTTAACTTTGTCATAGAGGATACCACCCTAGATGTTGTCATGAAAGACTTCAAAGAAGGTACGACATCATGTTTTCTTGTTGTACATACATGCATATATATGTCCTATTCCCCCTTGTAAGAGGGATGGCCGAGCCAAGAAACACGCATTCACCACGATCCACACACACACACACACACACACACACACACACACACACACACACACGCGCGCGCACGCGCACACACACACACACACACACACACACACACACACACACACACACACACACACACACACACACACACGCACGCACGCACGCACGCACGCACGCACGCACACACACACACACACACACACACACACACACACACACACACACACACACACACACACACACACACACACACACACACACACACACACACACACACACACACACACACAGTTAATGCTATCTCAATCCATAGTTTTAAGGACAGGTATGATAAGTATCACTAAGTCTAAAAATGGAACCGATCAGGAGACGGGAAGATACGAGCTTTGGGCTCTTTCCCGTAAACACAATTAGGTAATCACACCTCAAATACTCCTCTTAGCTCCTTAGGGATGAAGGGTTTCTTGTCACTGTGGTATGCATATAATGTCTTTAGTACTTATAAAGAAAACTTCTTAAGAGATTTTCTTATAAGTCTTGTCTTGGATAAGGATGACATTTTTGTGCTGCAAGTACATGATGCCATTTCATTGTTGTAGTTTATTACTCTAATAAAACTACACTTGATATTGTAATGAAAGATGTGTCATTACTCTCTGCTTGCCCATTATGATATGCAATTTAAACCCATTGGTCTATTAATTGAGGATTATTCTATATATAAACTGTGAGTCTTGTCAGTTATAGAGACGAAAATAATTTTTTGCATAAAACTTAATTAAATTATGCCTTATAGTTGTTGTAAGAATTATTTTCTCGTTGAACGCTACAAGTAAGACTGTACCAATGTTATGTCAGTCTTATGCTTGTTGCATCCCTTCCTGCCTCTTGCAACTGTTCCCTCAGAGGTAAAAGCTTTGCTCTTTCTGATGTCAAAATACTGTTATGCAGTCGCAATAGTCCTTATTGGTATAGATATTAATACCAGAGATTTTTTGCTTCTTCTCAAATTTAAGTTGTCATAGCAACAAAATAAAGTTACCCCGTTTTAATACAGCTGTATTACATTCTACTAATATATATATATATATATATATATATATATATATATATATATATATATATATATATATATATATATATATATATATATATATTGGTGAAATACTGCATTTCATGATATCTAAAGTCAGGGAACAGAAATTTGAGTGTTATGTTTCAGTCCTTTTACAGATTAATAATAAATGTATATAAAATTCAGTTGTTCTTTGTTTCAGGTGACTGTTTGTTTCAGATTATTGAAATTAACTAACCTAATCAGTTTTTTAATTAACTGTTCTAATTTTGTTTTAATAAGGCAGTACTGTTCAAGGCCTAAGACACAAGTCTCTCTTTAATATTAGACCAGATGCTTGTACATCACCTTCTGTGCTATCATTTAATTTTGATGATTTACAATCAAATCATGGAGACTGATTTTTTCTTTAGGAAACTGTATAAGAATTTTGTTTCCAGACATAGTGGTAATTCATTTTGAACCAACAAAGTGTCTTGAATTTTACTCAGAACTGAACTATAGCAGGATTTCAACATACATTTCCCACGCTTGCTTCCTCTTCCAGCTGTATTATGGCAAAGAAGTTACCAAGGGGGATGGCTTGCCACGACCTAATTCCACTACTATTTTTTTTTTAATGACTCGCAAAGTGTCCAATTGTGGAAGTCTTTTCCCACCATCCCCTTGGAGATCTCCTTTAGTCTCCTCCTGTGAGAAACTTGACACAATTTTTTCATCTTCACCACTATAGTAATATTGATATTCATTTTTCAGGCTCTAAGGGTCACATGGCTTTTGTGCATAAAGTAAATTCTGAAGGAGACGGTGACCCATTCTATGAGGTAGTTGGAGTGGTAACTTTAGAAGATGTTATTGAGGAGCTCATCCAAGAAGAAATTGTAGATGAAACCGATGTTTTCAGTATGTACAAGTCTCATTTTTATTAAGAGTCTGTAGTTCGTGAAATTCATACATTTTTGTATGCTTAGTTGAATAATAATTACAGTACCATATAACAAGCATTCTATATTTCGTGTATATGAATGGATAAAAGTAAAAAAAAGAAGAAATATGTAGTATTAAAACACAACTATAAGTTTATTTCAATTATGATATTTCCAGCGGATAACCGTAAAAGAAGACGTCGTCAGATCATGGGTCGTCGAGATTTTACAGAGTTCTCCCAAACAGGAAGTCAGACTAATAACAAAAAAGTACAGATATCAGCTCAAGTGCAGGTGGCTGTGTTTCAGTATTTACGGACAAGTAAGCAGAAATAGGTTTCATCTTTTTTTTTTTTAACATTAGCCTTATTTTACTGAAGCTATGCAGGGCGGTACCAGTAATTTAAGAACCAAATTTACATCTTTTGGTGGTGTATGATGGTAAATGATATTCAGGGAGATAAACATTGCCAGCCCTTCATATGTTTATTTCATGTAATTGCCCTAAACACAACCACTACAAAATAATATATATATATATATATATATATATATATATATATATATATATATATATATATATATATATATATATATATATATATATATATATATATATATATATATATATATATATATATATATATATATATATATATATATATATATATATATATATATATATATATATATATATATATATATATTACTTTACCCTGTTATGTAAGGCTTCTAATGCTTACTGTTGTGTGCAAAATAAACCAGTGTTATCCTGTCTTCCCAAAGGCTATGTATGATAAATATACATCGTATGCTACTACCTATGTGCAATAATTTGGGGACTGTAGATATACTCTGGTAGATTATTTACAAATCTAAGGAAAAGAAGTGGCCTTGAAATTGATCCCTGTGAAACCCCTGACAATCTTTCGGCAGTCAGGTAATGTAATCTTTTTCTGTGGCTACATCTACAGCGAATATTCTTGGATATTCGTTACACATCTCTTGTTATTACTACACATTTGACAAGTCACAACATTCTCTTTCTCTCTTTCTATTTACTTTGTTTTTTTCGTGTCCAGGTCCGATAAGGGCAGTTTTATTTTATGTTTAACCCGTCCTGGTGTCACTCCTAAAAAAAAAAAAAAAAATTACCCTGACCCTCCGTTCCCATCCTTCTAAATAAGTTTTTAACCTCCCCAAGACATTTTCACCTATTCCTGCCATTACCTGTAGCTTCCTTTAAGTCTTTCAAGTAGGACTGTCAAATGCCGTCTGAAAATCTGAGAACATGCAGTCTGTCCAGCTTTCTTTTTTCTATAAGATTTGGCTTACCTCATAATAAAGTTCTAGTAAATTTGTTGACGTAATTCTACCTTCTCTGAAGCCATGTTGTTCTGAAACCCATAGTATTATTATGTTCGTGTTTCCCATGCCATGTTACCTCCTGAGATTTACATGTGTGTGTGTGTTTGTGTGCTTACTTACCTGATTGTCTTTACCTAATGGTATTTACGCATATGTGCTCGGAACTCCCCGTCTCCTGATCAGTTTAAACTTTTACTCACTGATGCTTGCCATATCTATCCTTAACAATATGAATGTATGTAGCATTTACTGTTTCCTCACAGAGTAAATTTGAATACCCGGCATCAACTTTTCTCATACTTAGAAAGTATTCCTTACACCCTTCATAGGAAACTTCTTGCGAAACTTCTAAGTGAAACCTTTAGTTCTAGAGCAACCCATATCAATATATCGCTCCCTGTTCCCTTTGTCAGAACCATGATTGAATTGAAAAACTGTTGCTATAACCCCCCTCTTCCTTCTTAACTCAGGTGATGGTAAGTCTGATTCCCTGGGCGTTCCCTCATAACTGAGATTGCATATCTCTGCCACCAGCTTCGTAGCATATTTTTGAAATATTTCCAAATTATTAATATGTCTTTTCAAGTGCTTACTTCAAAAGGGAACTGCATATTTCAAGCTTTGTGCTCGCATAATTCTCATAAATAATTTTTTAACATCTTTCCAAGTTCCTGAAGGCTATTTTTATGTTTGCTAAGAAAGTATATGCTGCTTTTACTATACCATTTATATATGTGCGTGATAATTTACATCTTATTTCAGCTCTTGAGCCATTTAAAGAAGGACAGTTGTCTGAGGCTGTTGTGAAAAGATTGATCATACAAGACATTATACAAAATATCAAAGTTACAAACAGAGAAGAAAGTAAATCTGACCCCAGCACCTTTATATATACTCAGGTATGTCACTTAATTCTTATTCAATTAAAGCATTTGGTGCATGGAGACAAATATTAAAATATTCCTTTCTGTCTCTTTAATCACAGTCTTTTGCTTACTGGCATATATATGAATACTATATGCAGTCAGCAAGATCAAGTCCATGGCAAAGCTGAAAGTACAACCATGCCTCGGGTTACCGTGGTTTATCATGGTCCCTTTATCAGGGTTTCCTGTCAATCGCTGAGATTAGTCAAAGTTAGTTGTTAACTGATACATCATAATTAAAATTTAATGCAGTGTTAGTAATTAAAGCATTTCCTCAAGTATGTTTTGAAATTAATTATTTTGTACTTAAATTTTTCATATTTGCTATAAGTCTGCATTTACGACATTTTCTTGCTACAATGGCATATTGGTACTGTTTCTTTGCTTGATACAGGCTTATTCTTACATTAAAATACTAATCTTATACAGTATTATTATTTTTTAAGTTTTAGGCTTCATATGTTCCTTGGATTTCATCAATTGGGATTGTTTCATGTTAATGGACTTTTATATTAGCATTTCTAAATGGAATATGAACTCAAGTTACCTCTAGTTCATGTATTGATGAGTTTCCACTGGAACAAGTATAAAGAGTATAAAAAAAATATATGCTTCAGTATCTAGTAAATCCAAAATCATGCGCTACAGTAAAAAAGAATTGTTTTATTTCTTTTCCATTCCAGGGCAAACCAGCTGATTATTTTGTGTTAATAATAGAAGGATATGTAGAAGTGGTTATTGGGAAAGAGGGCCTGACCTTTGAAAACGGACCCTTCACGTATTTTGGACTAGCTGCACTACCACAGGTCAAAGGCTTAGGTAAGAATGCTTTATTTTCAAAAAGTTACTTACTTGATAATTCATCGGTAAGTGTAAGGAACTAAATACTTTTTGTGAGAGCCATAGGCAGTTAATGTGTTTGAACTAGATACTCACTGTAATAAATATTGTAAATTCATTTGAATAATTTACTCCTGACTTTTTAAGAGTTTTATGAAATGCATTAGGCTATGCAAAGCATTGGTTTACTATGAATTGCGTTTGCTCTCATAACTTTCCTGATTCGGGTCTTTGGTTACAAACTTGGCCACCCTGCTTAGCTCAGCAGGATATGGCATCATTTTTGAAAAATATAAATTATAATTTTTACTTGATGCCTGAGAAAGGATATTTTTGCCCCTCTCGAAGACTTAGCTTGTGAAAATATTATTCATTCATAGACTCCATACATTTAATTTTGTACTCACTGAGCCTGCTGAGTTAGCAAGTTTTACAACACATTTGCTATCTTTACCAATTTCTTTATTCATAAGTTATTTAGATAAATTGATAACCTGTATGAGCCACCAAGGGATTGAACTCAGAACTTCATAAGTAGTAACAAGGTGCTTTATCTGCCGACCTACTAAGGATGGAAACTTCTCTATTCTCTATTGAAAAGGCTCTTATTAAGTATTATATAAGCCATATTATATTATTCTACACAATATTTTGTCCAATTGATGAGTGTAACTTTATAATATAATTTTTCTGGAAATTCTTTTATCATTTCTTAAGTTGTACACTATAACAGAAATTATATAATAACCAAGCCCTTTGTATTTATGTAAAATATTACGTATAATTTAAAAAAATATGGATATAATAAGATATTATGGATATGACCCTCCATTAAGAGTAAATGGTTACATTTTGCACCTATCGATGGGATATGATTTTTAAGTTTATCTTCTACTTTTTCATCACATAATGCTCTGGGAATCACATAGTTACTTAGAAGTAGCATATGCTGTATTTTTGTAATTCAAGACAGGAAAGTGTATTAGAAGTACAGTACTCTAGTTTTTGTTCTTATCATTCGGAAAAATATTACTTGACTTTGAAGAAAAAATATATGAACAATTCTGTTATTTCTATATGGTTTTATAGACAGATTTATTAAATTTTTCTCTCAAGATGCCATATCTCCTTGAAGTCCACAGATTTGGCACAACTAAAATGGAAGTAGTTGGTCTAAATTTACCTTCCCAACCTCACCTCTTCTGTCAAATTTCTGTATTGTCCTACGAAAATAGAATTTCACCGAGGGAGGGAAGGATTGCTGATACCATATCTCCCCAATTCCATTATACTTTCTTACAACAAACAATAACTTTGAGTGTGGAAAAATTTAACTCTCTTTATCAAGGATATCGCAATTATTCACCTCCTACACTTGCAGGAATACAAAAACGGAATGGCTATCATCTCATATATCTGCATTTTGTGTAATCATTTTAATTTTCGAGACATATTATATTTAATTTTTAAAACCTGACAGATTTTGTTATGGTCTGTATATATGATAATTTACCCCTTGGGACCAAGAATACATCCTCTGTGTTCCCATGCGTTGATAAAAGTCGACTAAGAGGCAATCTTTTTGCTTTGACTCAGCAGTATCCTTTATAGAGGATATTTTTGGCTCTTTTAAATAGGCATGACTATATGATAATTGAAAAAATCAGTGTTGTAACTTATATTGTTTTATCTTATTTCAGTTGAATCGCCATCCATCGCTCTCCATCGGAGCAGAGGCAGCATCAGAAGTATCCAGTCTCTGGATACAACCAAATCATCTTTCGTCCCCGATTACTCAGTCAGAGCTGTATCGGATGTAAGTTATGATGCTGCTTTGATATTCATGTTCAGACTATCTTCTTTGGTAGCTATATTATGCTCAAGACTTAACTGAGGTAATGCAATATATCACCAGGTTTTGAAAATTAAGTGTTTCAAGCTTTCGTCTTCCCTTTGATGCTGTCACCTACTTTTGAAATACTTATTAGGAGCCGCAGGATGTGTGTCATTAAATTTTTTAGCAATAAGTTTCAAATGGATTTAATATATAGCTATGTATTACTGCATCACTGCATTATGGAAAATATGCTCGAGTTCATGATGATATAATGTTGAGAAAGTGGATATACATGTATTTGTTTCTGCTTTTGTTTAACACGGACATACAATATAACTTTATCATAAGGCAGAATGTCCACTTTTAACGCCTAGCTAGTTTGTGTACATCCTAAGCCAAAAAGGATTTGCTGCTGGTTTTTTGTGGCTGGATGTAAATGTTGGCTAAATTCTCCTTGTTATATGCGGTAATGCTCTACCATATTTGCTGTAATTTTGGAGGTTATCATGTCTTATTACTCTTACCAGATGATTTTTATAACTTTGTAATCTTGTGTGAAATGTTTCCTTAATATTTCCTTACTTAAGTCTTATTGTGCTATTTATTTTACACAGGTTTTATACTTGAAAATATCCTGTTCTCACTATATCGCTGCTCGTCGTGCATTCCTTTTGGAGCAGTTACAAAAGGAGCCTTGTCAAGAGACCTTTGAAAAGGAATTAACAAAAGTAAGTAAAAAAAATATGTTCATCTCTGCGTTGCCTGTATGTCATAAGAACCAACTGAAAGGGATAGGAGAACAAGAGATTGCTAGTCCCTTCCTTCCTAATATTCTTTACTTTGCCACAAAAAGAGCTGTTATTAAGGATGACTTTGACTTTTTCATGAAGTAGCCTTTTTCTTAATGGATCAAATAATAAGTTCCCGTTTTTTCCCATTTCTTTTTTCTGATCATAAACTCTCTGTTTTGTAGCTTTTACAAAATATTGGATATCTTCATACCTGGAATACATAGTAGCATTTGATTCAAATAGTTTCAGAAGGGAATGAAGTTTATCCCCTTCGATTCACAAAGGCCAACTAAAAAGGGTAGGGTGAGCCAAAGGCTAGCATTTCCTCCCCTCCTAATTTTTGTTCGTTCACAACACAGCTCCCTTTCTTTTTTGATCAGCTGTAGCTACCCTACTATCTTCAATGGGAAGTTTAGAAAGGTTAATAGTACGTAGTTATCTCAGAACACCATGTCTTTACTTTATTTAAGAATAAGCAGGCTTTAATAAGAAAAGCTGTTTCATGTTAAAGTTTGCTCTTTGGTTTAAAACACGGTTTTGTCGTTGATTTTTCATGTAGAATGACTATCAGAAGTATGTAATTTGTATGTTCTAATCAAAGTTTGCAATGCTGAAAAGTACAGATTTTCCATGTTGACATGCAGATATAACAAAATGTCTCTAGCCATGTCTTAGTAAATGCTTAGACTGTGAACTCCCATCTTCTTGCAGATGCTGAATGAAGAAGTAGGCGAGGTGTCACCTCTTAAAGATGTTAAAGAAGTGCCTCATAAGGTAAGTACAATATTAATTTTACAATTTTAAATAGTATGTACCTATATACACAATACTACAATGCTAAAGTGATTTACTCTTGTTGTAGGAGACTTCTGCTCTACCTAATGGAACACCAGTTCAAGCCTTTAACAAGGACACTTCCTCAGACTACATACCCACACATCCAAATCTCCCCAACAGTGTCAAAAAGCCTAAACAGATGATGGAGACGAAACTCCGAGAGTTGCCTACCACAGTAAATACCATAAACGTAGCAGCAATCGATAATGATCATTCTAATTCTCTGGAAAACACTCTGAGGGAAAATTATGAGGAAGAGAGTGAAGACCAAACATCGACGGCTCTGTAGCCGTAATTGATGAAGAAACAATTTATTCATAAGGCTGTATTATTTATCCACTTTAATAAAAAATATTACTCAAATTACTCCAAAACCAATTAATATTAGTCGTATGAAGAATATTGTAACATATAATACTAATGTGATACTGTATACAAAATACAAATACTTTAATCAGTAAATAAAGTTGTAGTGAGATATAATACTTGCAGGCAGTGCTCTTCTTTGTTTTGGCTAGAAATATTCCAGCATTGTATTTTTGTAGATTATGTACAGACTAATTTAGCTTTAATAACATGACCTACATATGTAATTAGTGTACATATATAGAACTGTAAATATACATGCACTTTGGCATTCATAGGAGGTCATATTTACATGAAACACATATGAGGGAACAGATTTGATAACCATATACTGTATACCATTTAAGTATAGTGCTTGAGGATTTATAATGAAGTGAGTACTCTTTAAGTGGTAATGTACTATTAAATAGTATGTTCTGAAATACTAAATAGTAAAGGAGAGGCAGCTTCCATCAGCTGCATTTTGGCAAGAAAAATAAATTCAGGGGAAAATGGATTTCTACTCAGTGACGCCTATATGCTATTCAAATTGCTCTCATAACACACATGCTATATAGTTGAGGTATTCTTTCTCCCTTACCACTAAGAATAAATTATTATCATATCATTGTATGGTAAAATACTCGACTATTATTACACTTTCTTGTATCTAAATGTTAAGTATTTTATACTATAAAATGGCGTTTTACAGCAAATGATGGGGTTAGTCAAAAAGATATCAAGCTAGTTTCATATATATATATATATATATATATATATATATATATATATATATATATATATATATATATATATATATATATATATATATATATATATATATATATATATAAAACTTGTACTGGCGCCTTAATATTAGCATACTTTAAGGTATGCTTAAATTATCACATATCATTTTCGTTAGTAAATGAAGAATGCTGTAAAAAGTAAATCAACATTCAATAATAGAAACATATGTACCTCTCTCTCTGTTACACACTTCAAGTACAGTGTAGCCAGTGCTTTGTATAGACTTTTTTACTTATGGATAGTCATCATTGCAAGAACATTTTTCATGTAACACAAATGATTATATATAATTGAACAAATTGAGTTTTAAATTATTGTATTGTCTTTAGTTGCGCTACATTGTGCTTAGCATCTAATATTTTACTATTGATGGCATACAAACCCAAAGATGGAATGAAGCATTAGACAGAGTATTGAAATATGTTATTCATCTATTCCTCTTCTCCTGATAACACATATGTAAGGCTGTCTAAGTCCCTTTAAAAGTTCTTAAGTTAGGCAAAGTTAACCTGATCTATAGATATCCTTTTCTTTAAATCTCTTTTGTATTAAAGCTTGCATTCTTTTTACTATTAGCCAGTGATATTTTTTATGTTAAACTGTATCAATTACACGGTAAAGAATTGAAAATCAAGCTATATAGTGCTTAGTGGATGCCTCAGTATCAGAGTGCATTACTGCTAGTCTAAGAGACCCTGTAAAATTCATATTATTATATTAATCAGCTGGTTAGTATCAATTGTAATCACAAAGTCTCCATAATCGTCAGCTTCTTACTGTATTGTACTACTATAATCCGTTTTCCAGACAGAATAGTCGATCTTTAGCTCTTTTAAGTATAAATTCCAGTTAACTGTGATAATTGATGATATAGATTGGTAGTGTTGAGATGCTTTTGTATTAGATATAGTCTATACTGTACAGTATGATGAAGCCTTATGTATTGTCAAGGAAATTATTGTGGTCATATTTCAGTTGTTCAGTTTGTGCCTCTGTTAAATGCTATATTATATTGCTACTTGATATGCTTTATATATAAATGGACTAATCATGATACTTTTTAGCAAATAATTTTTGAAACAACTACTTACAGTGGTTACAGTACTAATTCAACCACATATATACTGCATTTTTTAAATATGGAAGAAACGTGGTACAGGTTTATATGAACTGAAGATATATTTAGTAAGAGAATATGTATTCATGAAATAAAATATTTTTGTAAGGATAGTACGGCATGCACAAGAATAGTCATATGTGAAAAAAGTGAGCATTGCAAGGACTCTGAATTCAGGTGAGAAATGGTCATAAATTGGAACTTCCAGTTTGTTTTTTTCTTGAGATCTTCAATAATGTTGTAAATTATATGTAATTATTTCTTTAATATCTTATCCAATTATTAATGAAGAATCTCATTAACTCATGACTTCTGCGTGTTAACTAATATACAGACACTCCCCAACTTACAAACAAGTTAGGTTACAGAAGTCTATTTGTAAGTAGAATTGTTCGTAAGTTGTGTTTATGTAAAAAAAAGTACTATATTGTACATACATATGCAGTGCTGTGCAGTAATTAGGCTAAAGAAACTTAACTAATTTAGAAAAAATAAAGTATACAATATTAATGAAGTTTAATATAGTAATAATAATGTAATAATACAATACAGCAATACATGCATTTATACATGAGTAGATAATGGTAGGTTTTTGTTCGTATCTGTGAATGTTTGTAACTCAGTCGTTCGTAAGTAGGGGAGCTTCTTTATATTGTAATGATTTATTGGTAATTACAAGACCAGATGTTGACCATAAACAAATACTGTAGTTAAATAAATATCTTGCATTTATTATAGATACTTCTATATATGACAATAAGCGAGTTCTAACCAAGTAAGATGTTGGGCGTCCTGGCTCCCATAACTCATTCTCTCCTTCTCTGCATTTTATTCTATCTTTGTCTTTGGGCAGGGGACAAGAATACTACTTCAATGTTCCCAGTACGTTATAAATATGTGTAAAATAAGGCAAGCCGAGAGAACTTGGAATCCCCCCTAGTATTATTCTCTCGTAAATATTCAAGGCATGGCATAATAAGGGGTTCTGATAGAAAATTCATTCAGAATCCTAGAAATTGGGTTTCTGAATGTGTGTGCTTTTGGAATGAATGAGTGAAGTTAAGTGACAGGAGATTGGTAACATGTTTGTGATTGGAAAGATGAATGCAGTAACAAACAATATTGAAAGGGAAACAGTGAGCGCATTGGTCAATGGGTGTTTGTTTAGACGAGGCCACCTCCCTTACAAGGTTGGTTACAGCCTCTTTATATAGATAAACCGATATAGTAATGTTCTATATCCAGTTTCCACTATATTTATGTATGATTCAATATAATTTTTGCTCATTCAGAAATAATGCATTAATGTGGCATCTCTTGTAATTGATGTTTTAGTTAATAGTTTTGATTTCTTGTGTCGAAGATGGATAATGAGTGTAGTCAATTGACTTTGTATAATGGGTTTACTTTGTGTTTATACTAAAATAAATTAAGGAAGAGCTAAAAGAATTGTTCACCACCTTATTCTGGAGACAGATTGATATCCAAAACGCATAAAAGAATCGCAGTTGATTGGCACAACGTAACATATAACTTAAGTTGACTTAGCATCAATGAATGAATAACGAGTACAGTAGTAATCCCCTCATTACTGAATACAGTTGAATGAAGAGATGAGGCAAGTGAGTTTTGACGATACTCTGTTTCTTTATATTTTTTAAGGTTGTGGTCACCCTGTTAGCTTCAGCAGGATGTGGCATTATAGTGAGAGAAAATGTTTACTATTGTTATTGTATGGCAAGAGGTGAGTTTTATTCAGTTGAGGAGTTTAGTGTTGACTGCCCCTTTTAGTTCATTCCTCTACCTCTCCTGTTTCACAGTTTCTTCTTCCTTTCTATGACAATGATTGGCTTATAACCAAATGAGGAGCTGGATATCATCTGTGCCCCATAATTCATATTCTCTTTCTCCCTTTTTCTGTTTATTTTTTTTCTCCAGAGGCAAGAGACAATAGTAAAGCCTCTCTGTTCCCCTGCCTTCGTAAAAATACTCTAAATGGGCAGAGTGAGGGAACTGGAAATCCCTCCTTTGAATTTTCCTCCTGGAAGAAATCAAAACATACCAGAAAGGTTTTTTTAGGAAGATTTCACTCTGAACCTTAGTAATTGCGTGGTTATGGAACACTTGAGAGTAAAAGGAAGATTGATAGTTTGTTTATGAACAGAAAGATATGCGTGTTAACACTGAATGAACAGAGGTGAATGGAATATTTGCTTTGACTCGGTCACCCCCATTACAAGGTAGATTATAGCCCTTGTTTGATATGTAGGTAATTATTTTAATAGTTGCAGACTATTTTAATATTTTGGTACTAAAGGAAAGAGTTCCATATATTTTTGCCTCTTGCGACAGATGGTGATTCTAAGGGGTATTGCAAGTGGTGGGAAAAGTGAAATGCACCCTCATATTACTTGTGTGTGTCTGAGGTGACTGAAAGGGAGAAGGAGCTGTGGGCTGTTAATGTTTTCCTGTCTATGTCTCTTGTCTTATTTACACAATACTCATAACCTGGGAGGAAGCAGGAAGAGTATGATAGAGCCTTTATCTCGGTCCTTTTGTCATGGTTATAGCCACCACCAACCTGTCATGAGTGGGATATGGCATATTGTTAGAATAGTATATTTCACTTTATGGTATAAAATCTATATTTGCCCTCAGAGCCAAGATAATATACATGGGGTGTATGGTATATTTATCCCTAGCATTAATGGAAGTGCCATTACATACTTTAATAATATAGAATGCCATATATATTAGTCTTAATGTGACACTCAATTTAAAATGTAAAGACTCAGGTAGAGAAGAGTAGTGCTTTTTTTTGTAAAGCCTGAGTTGAAAATATTTTTGTTAATTGTTAAATAATGAAATATAGATATATGAACCTACTGTAATTTTCTTTTTACCTATTATGGTTTTATTCTTACATCAGTAATTACAGGAAATTTCTTTTTAAAGAAAACATTAAATTTGCTTGAACAGCAAGTCGATATCAGCGATGGGTTGAAACGCCATATTTTTTTTTTATTAAGATTTAATCCCTGACTAACATCCTGGCTAGTGCATTTGCTTTGTGATAAAAATCATTTTCTCCCAGCACAATATATTTTCTTGTTACTAACTTATCAATGTCAGTTTCTGATATAAGGGTAATATTCATTGTCGCTCGTGAAAATATAGAGTTACTGTACACCAAAAAGCACTTCAAATATTATGTTAACTGTAATTGATCGTTCTTCATGAAGACAGAATAATAATATAAAAGTGAACATGTAATGCTGATGTTGCTTTCAAAATAATTCTACTTCCACATAATACTGATGATTCTATTATGGAGAATATAGCATTGAAGTTAGGATATAATAAGAATCTTTAAGATTAAGACTATTTAATATTCTGATTTGAAAATTCATATTAAGTATTGAAACCTTTAGTTATATTCTACATATCACGTAATATTCACTAAAATGTAATGCAACTTTATATATATATATATATATATATATATATATATATATATATATATATATATATATATATATATATATATATATATATATATATATATATATATATGTGTGTGTGTGTGTGTGTGTGTGTGTGATTACCTAATTGTGTTTACGGGAAAGAGCCCAAAGCTCGTATCTTCCCGTCTCCTCATCGGTTCCATTTTATACTTAGTCATACTTATCATACCTGTCCTTAAAACTATGCAATGAGATACCATTAACTACCTCCTCGCTTAGCAAATTCCATTTATCAACTACTCTTACACTGAAAAAGTATTTCCTTACATCCTGCAAAGAAGTTTTCTTACGAACCTTCAAACTATGACCTCTAGGTCTAGAGCCAGCCATATCAAAATATCGATCCCTATCCACTCTATCATAACCATGAAGGAATTTAAAGACTGTCACCATATCCCCCCTCAATCTTCTAGCTTCCAGTGATGGTAAGTCTAATTCCCTCAGCCTCTCATCATAACTGAGATTGCGTATTTCTGGCACCAGTTTCGTGGCATGTCTTTGAACTTTTTCAAGCTTAGCTATGTGCTTTTTCAAGTGTGGATTCCAAAAGGGGGCTGCATATTCGAGTTTTGGCCTCACATAGGTTACATAAATATTTCTGAACATTTCTTTGTCCATGTGCCTGAAGGCTACCCTTACATTTGATAAGAATGCATATGCTCCCTTACTATGCCATTTATATGTATTTCTGGAGACAAATCTGCCAGTATGTTTACTCCTAGATCTCTCTCATTTTCTGTCTCTTGAAGTTGTACTCCAGCCACCGAGTAGTCAAGCTTGGGCCTTCTTGCACTTGTACCCATTCTCATTACCTTACATTTTGAAGTATTGAATTTCATTAGCCACTTTTCTGACCACTCATGCAGATTATTTAGATCCTCCTGAAGTTCTCTACCATTTTTCTCGTTTTTTACTTTCTTCACAATCTTTGTATCATCTGCAAACATATTCATGAATGAATTTGCAGACTCTGGTAGTTCATTTACATATACAAGGAACAAAAGTGGCCCTAAAACTGAACCCTGTGCAACTCCACTACTAACTCTTCTCCATTCAGACACTGAGTGTCTTACTCTAACCCTCTGTTCCCTTCCTTCTAAGTAAGTTTTTATCCATTCCAAAACATTTCCACCTATTCTAGCCATTGATTGCAGCTTCCTAATAAGTCTCCCATGTGGAACAGTGTCAAACGCTTTCTGGAAGTCTAGGAATATGCAATCTGCCCAGCCCTCTCTTTCCTGTAAGATTCGGCTTACCTCATCATAATAATCTAATAAGTTTGTTACTGTTGATCTACCTTCTCTGAAGCCATGTTGCCTCACTGACAAAAAGTTGAGGGATTCCAAGTGAAGAGAGATATGTTTCCTTAGTAGTTTCTCCATAAGTTTGCAAACTATGCTGGTCAAGGAAACTGGTCTATAGTTCAGAGCCATATCCCTCCTTCCCTCTTTGAAGATAGGTATCACATTTGCTAGTTTCCAGCATCTTGGAATCTCCCCTGACTCCAGTGACTTTTTAAATATGATACTTAGTGCCACTGATATTGAGTTTGCGCATTTTTTAAGCACATGAGGGGATATGTCATCAGGACCTGTAGCTTTATGAACATCTAAATCCATCAGCGCTTTGCATACCTCTGTGGCTGTAAGGTTGATGTTCTCTAATACCGGCCCTTGAGCTTCTATCTCTGCAATCTGAGGGGGTGGGATATTTTCTACTGTAAATACTGACTGATACTCCTTGTTCAATTCTTTGCAGATCTCTTCATCCGTCTCAGTGATGCTTCCATCCGCTCTCTTTAGCCTTAAAACCTGTTCTTTTACCTTCAGTTTTCCTCTGATAAAGCTGTGGAAAAGCTTGGGATTTTCTTTAGCCTTCCTGGTGATGTCCCTCTCATAGTCTCTCTCTGCCTCTCTCCTTTTACTTAGGTAGTCATATCTTGCTCTTTTGTAGGTTTGCCAGGCATTTATGTTTTTTCTCCTCCTATACCTTTTCCAGCATTTGTCTCTCCACTCCTTAGCTCTTTTACACCCATTTTCGAACCATTTCTCTCTGGCATGAATTACACCTACTTTGGTGATAGGTATGCAGCAATCTGCTATCTTCCCATATTTCTCACAAAAGATGTCATACATTTCTTGTACAGATTTGTTGTAAAATAAGGTTCTCCAGTCAATAACTGCAAAAAGCTCATTCATATTGATGTAATCTCCTTTTGGATAGTTCCTCCTCGTGTCCTCAGTGCCTCTACTCTCAGGCAGAATATCTTCAATGATATACTCCATCAACAACACACAGTGGTCACTCTTTCCAAATGGTCGTTCATACTCAATTTTTTCAATATCCAACACATTATCTGTGAATACTAGATCAACTAGTGATGGCTCATCCCCACCCCTGGCCCTCGTTGGTTCCATTACATGTTGGTGTAGGAAATTCCCTTGTACGAAATCTAGGAATCTTGCCCCGAATGAGTCCTCACCACTGTGTGGGTCAAGATTTATCCAATCTATCTCTTTATGATTAAAATCTCCCATAATCAAAATCCTACATTTTCTCTCCCGTGCCATGTTAACAACTGAGTTTATGACTTCAATAGTACCTATATGACTTTCCTCATAAACTTCAAGCCTATTCTGGTTCCTTGGTGGGTTATATACAACAGTTATTATAATGCTCTCTGACCCAGTATTTATGCGAGCAACAAGAAATTCCTTGAACTCACTTTCTATAGCCAAGTTTATTTCTTCAACTAGAATCCTTTCACTTATGAGCAGTGCTATCCCTCCACCAGTCCTCTCAGATCTTTCAATCCTTAGTATTCTGAAGCCCTTAGGAAAAACTGTGACACTGTTTATGTCCTCACTCAACTTAGTCTCTGTAATTGCTACTATATCTGCCTTACTGTTGTGAATCCTATCTTTTAATTCTATTGCCTTACCAGCTAATCCATCAGCATTTGTGTATAACAATCTTAATGAGGCCTCATCCCCTGATCTTCTGTCATTATCTTCTTTATCTCCCCTTTGTCTTGAAGAACTCTGTAATGAAAATTTTCTTCTCCTCTTCATTTCTTTCCTCATTTAACCTTCTTGCCTCTTGCAACAAGTTTTTGATCTTTCCCATCTCTTCCTGTGTTCTGTATCGTCTAATGAACATTTCTTTGAATTCTTGAAGGTCTTTTAGACTTTTTTTTCTCAACAATATTTCCCTACATCTTTCCCCTCTCTCAAAGGTTACTTTTGTTGGTCTCGGCTTTCCTTCCCTCGAATATTTACCTAGTTGGTGTATGGTTACTATGTCCTCAGGACCACAAACTACTCCAAGCTTTCTTATCAGGTCTACAACCCTAGCTTTATTTTCTTCAAGTCTCCCCTGCCATGTTGGCTCCTGGGATTCACTTATGCCTGAGATTACCACTGTCTTCGCCTTATTAAATGCCTGTCTGATGAGTGGGTTTGCCCTTTCTATCACAACATCTTTCATTTTTTCGATTACTGTCTCTTTATAGTCAACTGTTTGTATGTTTTCCAGTGCCACCACCTTTACAGCTTCTTTTACTGCCACATTCCCCTTTAGTGCATCAGCAAAGGAAGTTTTCATGGCATCATTTTCCATATTAAGCTCCTGGAACTCTTTTCTGAACTGTTCAATGTTTTCCTTAATCTGGACATTCCAAGCAGCAATCTCGTCTCTCTCAGAAGAGAGCAGTGAACTAACATCTAATTCCATTAGGTTGTCATTCAGCTGTTTGTTTTTATCTTCTTGTTTAGAAATTCTAGTTTCTAGTTTACTCTTTTCCCCTTCCAGCTTCTTTATTCTTTTTTCTAGTTCCTTTCTCTCCTGCCCTTGTGCTTTATTTGCTTCCTCCAAAGATCTTATTTCCTCTCTGAGTGTTTCATTCTCTTTCATTTCTCCATCCATATTCCGAATTTTTTCATCAAGGCTTATAACCATTGCCTCTAAATTCTTGATTTTCTGCTTAAGTCTCCTAATGGCTACCCCTCCTCCCGACCCATGGGTGGGAGAGGTTTGGGACAGAGGTGGCCTCATTTTTATGTTCTCCCTCTCACAGAATATAGAAAGACGAAGAGAAAGAGAATAAAAGAGAGAAAAACTTTTATTTAAGCTTCACACAGTATTTTTATATCTTCATATAAGTGCTATTTAGTGACTCAGTTTATCTCTTTTCTGGAAACACACATCTTAACTTAAAAATTTGACTATGGTAATTTAAGGATAAAAAGAAAGAGAAAAGAAAATGCAACAAAACAAAAGTCAAACCTGAAGGAAAATTCAAATTTGTGTCTGAGGAGGCACCCACCTGTTTCTGCTATATATTCTTCCTAACTGATAAACTCACTTGCTAACCAAGATATGTTATCACAGGATTAGACTTTACATTTAACTCAATATATATACAAAATAAAAAAATAGCAAAAGTGTGTGTGTGTGTGTGTGTGTGTTTTATGTGTTATAGTTTTTTACCAGTAGACTTGGGGGTGGACAGACAGGCCAGAGGTGGGGAATTAAGGTTAGAAGCTCTTCGTGTGGTTGATGGTACAATTCTCATCCCCTCCTTTTAATTTTTTCCTTAGTTATCATGATCACTGGGAGATCATTTGTAGATAGACATGAATTTGAATTAGTCTCTCTCTCTCTCTCTCTCTCTCTCTCTCTCTCTCTCTCTCTCTCTCTCTCTCTCTCTCTCTCTCTCTCTCTCTCTCTCTCTCTCTCTCTCTCTCTCTCTCTCTCTCTCTCTCTCTC
>JAXCGZ010000097.1:132500-135000 GCA_037179515.1 Halocaridina rubra | reverse complement strand
AGTTAAGCTGGAAAATTTTCAAAGACATGCCAAGAAACTGGTGCCAGAAATACGCAATCTCAGTTATGAGAAGAGGCTGAGATATTTAGACTTGCCATCACTCGAAGCTAGAAGAATGAGGGGGGATATGGTGACGGTTTTTAAACTCCATCATGGTTATGACAGAGGGGATAGGGATCGATATTTTGATATGGCTGACACTGGAACTAGAGGTCATAGTTTGAAGCTTCGTAAGAAAACTTCTTTGCAGGATGTAAGGAAATACTTTTTAGTGTAAGAGTAGTTGATGATTGGAATTCGCCAAGCAAGGAGGTAGTTAATGCTGTCTCAGTCCATAGTTATTTGGACAAGTATGATAAGTATCACTAAGTACAAAAGTGGAATCGATCAGGAGAAGGGTAGTTACGAGCATAGGGCTCTTTCCCGTAAGCACAATTAGGTAATTACAGACAAACCGTCATACAGAGATACTGTCAATCTCACCCAAACAGTTACTAGAGCAAATTCGACACAGACAGACAGATAGACAGAGGATCTTACATTTATTTACCCAAAGAGATAAAGATACTATAGCAGATACTATAGATACTATAATAGATTACTATAGACATAGATACAAAGAGTTTGAAGATTATATATGTATAATCTCACAAATAAAAGATAACTTTATTGACAAACACACAAACACTAATAAGAGATAGTGAGTCACTCTGAAGGGCAAAGTGAACTGAACACTCACTCCTTCGGGTAATTAGAGTTGTTCTAGTGATACCATAAGCATAGGTCAAAGGTCAGTAGGTATGGCATCTGTCTCTGACCCTCAATGTCCTGAGGTCAACTCCCTAATTTGTCTTGTAAGCTACTCTCTTCACCATTCTTGTTCTTGTCGAAGCCCAAATTTTGTGAAGATACTGTTATACCACTGATATCATATATCTATTGGTGTATTCGCTGAGTCTGCTGGGTTGACATGGGCTAACCTGTGTGGGAGAGACTTTGCTACCCTTGTCTTGGTTTTGGCGAAGAGATTCAGTGTATGAATCACAAATGGGGAGTCAAACTCGGAGCTTTTTGTGTGGGATACAGTCGCTGTATCACTATTATTATTATTATTATTATTATTATTATTATTATTATTATTATTATTATTATTATTATTATTATTATTATTATCATCATTATTATTGTTATCATTAATTATTATTATTATTATTATTATTATTATTATTATTATTATTATTATTATTATTATTATTATTATTTTTATTATTATTATTATTATTATTATTATTATAATTATCAGTAGTAGTAGTAGTAGTAGTAGTAGTAGTAGTAGTAGTAGTAGTAGTAGTAGTACTATACATTAGCCATTTTTTCCCTTATAAGGGGAGTGGCTGAGTCAAGGCAAAATGCTTTGACTCTTCGAAGAGAAAAAATACAGAGAAGGGGATTTCCAGTCCCCTTGTTTCTCCCCATGTAGTCGACTTTTACGACACGCAGGGGAGCACGAAGGAAGTATTTTAGCCCCCTCCCTCAGGGAGAAGTAGTAGTAGTAGTAGTAGTAGTAGTAGTAGTAGTAGCATTTATTATTATTGTTATTATTATTATTATTATTGTTTTCATTATTATTATTATTATTATTATTATTATTATTATTATTATTATTATTATTATTATTATTATTATTATTATTATTATTATTATTATCATTATTATTATTACTATCATTATTATTATTATTATCAAAGTTAAGCAACAGGCCTTTGAAACACCCTTTTATTATTTTTGTTTACTAAGAGATAAAGAATATTCTATATAAATAACAAAATATAGCAAAAATTAACATTTGAAATACTCAACTAAAAAAAATAAAAAAAAATAAAAAGGAGAAACAAGAACAAAAGCAGAAAAAAAAACAAAAAAATCAAATCAAATCCAAGAGACAAAAAAATGGAAAAAAAAATCTGAAGACAGAACACCAAGCTAAATGAAAACAATTGAGGGTAGCATGAAACAAAAGTCCTCCCCATGGACTCCTAACCCCATCCCAACATCATCCCCACCTTCAAACCCCAATTCCACCCTCAACCCCCCCTCAGCCCCCCCCCCAAAAGGCTCCATCAACAGGAGAAAATAAAACAGGCGGAGGTGTCTGGTTGGAGCCACTGGACAAATGGTCGATTATATTAGAATGACCAAGGCATATTTGTACTTCTGAAAAAGGGGGTAGGGGCTGTGTACCCCCTAAAACCCCCCTCCACCTTCTCCCCACCCACCCTCATATCCACTTTCCTCCCAGTCCCCCCTCTGAACCACTCCCCCCCCTTTTCGCAATCTATTGTGTGGATGTCCTTAGTTGTAGTTTGTTCAAACAATCTTAATGAAATAACTGCCTGGTTATTTGCAGTGTGTTGAAGGGTGTATGGGTAAGAGGGGTGTAGGGTCATGTTAAGAGGGAGAATTGGGTCCTTGTTTATGCCATGTGGCATAAAGCTGTGTC
>JAXCGZ010000097.1:115000-122500 GCA_037179515.1 Halocaridina rubra | reverse complement strand
TGTTCTCACTGAAAAGAGCCCTATGCTCGAAACTCCCCGGCTCCTGGTCGGTTTCATTGTGAGTATGTGTGTGTATGTGTGTACGTGAGAAAGTATTAGATAGATAGATAGATAGATAGATAGATAGATAGATAGAGATAGAGAGAGAGAGAAAGAGAGAGAGAGAGAGAGAGAGAGAGAGAGAAAGAGAGAGAGAGATGGATGGATGGATGGATAGATAGACAGTTAGATACATAGATAGAGATGAGAGAGATATAAATAAATAGATAGATAGGTTGAGTGGTATATCGATAGGTAGATAGATAATTAGATAGATAAAAGATAGATAGGTAGGTAGGCTGGTAGAGAGAGAGAGAGAGAGAGAGAGAGAGGCCCCTTCACCATCTTTCTTTTCTCACCAACAATAGATCCTTGTGTTTGATATTGTGCTTTTGTCTTATAAACTCATCTCTCTCTCTCTCTCTCTCTCTCTCTCTCTCTCTCTCTCTCTCTCTCTCTCTCTCTCTCTCTCTCTATGTGAGTGTGTGTGTGTGTGTGTAGTTGTATTTCTGTCTTCTGCACACACACACTCTGCGTAAGTGTGTATCTCTCTCTCTCTCTCTCTCTCTCTCTCTCTCTCTCTCTCTCTCTCTCTCTCTCTCTCTCTCTCTCAACCCCACCCATTAAGAAAATCACACTTTCTCTCACTTAACTAGGAACAAGGGTATTCCCATTTTGGTTCCCAGATCTGTTTATTTATTCTTGGACTGAGGAAATAGCTGACATATGGGACCGTGGGGGATGAGGGGGGGTTCAGGAGGAAGAGGGAAGAAGGGTGGGATAACAGGGGTTGATGAGGGGGGGTTCAGGGGGGGAGGGAAGAAGGGGGGGTAACAGGGGGAATGAGGGGGGTTCAGGAGGGAGAGGGGAGAAGGGTGGGATAACAGGGGGGATGAGGAGGGTTCAGGAAGGAGAGGGAAGAAGGGTGGGATAACAGGGGGGGATGAGGGGGGTTCAGGAGGGAGAGGGAAGAAGGGTGGGATAGGGGTAAGGAAAGGGTAAAGAGGAGAGTGGAAACTATTCCACTTCAGCCATTGTCTGTAAACATCATATACTCCTTTTTCTTTCCTTTTTCCTTGCTTTGTCTTTTCTTTTTCGTCCCCTTTGTACTATTGGTGGCTTTATTTTGACCTTGTTTGACTTGCTTATTTGACCTTAGATGCCTCGAGTTTTTTCTAACCTTGTTGGACTTGCTTATTTGACCTTAGATGCCTCGAGTTTGTTTGTTTTTTCAATGCTTTTGTAGCACGACTTCTGTTTAGCATTTTATTCCATGTTTCAGTGTATTCAAATTTTATCTATTTTTTTGAACTCATGAAGAGTTGGAACCTGAAATATTTCATAGGTGCTAATTCTTCAGTTGGGGGTTAAGTTGATGTCTGTACTCTTCAGTTGGTCGCTCAAATTCTAACCTAACTTAACCTAATCTAACCTCTAATAAATGAGTTGGGAGCTGAATATATTATAGGTCCTAATTCTTCAGTTGAGGTCTTTAATCTTCGGTTGGTCACTGATAAAGCAAGCTCAAATTCTAACCTATCTTAACTACCCTAACCTAACCTCTGATAAATGTTAGGTACCAGTTCTTCATAAGCTCCCTTTTTTATGAGTTCCAGAATGTCTTTTTACCCATATCGAAGCTCGAGCTAATAAAGAGGTTTGGAAATGAATGTTAAGAAAGTTTTGTATGAGAAAGTGGTTGTGCTAACTGTGATGTATGGATCAGAGTTATGGGGTGTGAAAGTAAGTGAGAGACAGAAACTGAATGTGTTTGATATGAAATGCCTGAGGAGTATGATTGGTGTATCTTGGTTGGATTGGGTTAGGAATGAAGTGGTGAGAGCAATAATGGCTGTGGGGAGAGAATTGGCAGACAGAGTAGATATGAATGTTCTGAGATGGTTTGGCCATGTGGAAAGGATGGATGATGAAAAACTGCTGAAAAAGGTGATGAATGCGAGAGCTGATGGGAGAAATGCTAGAGTGAGGCCTAGGTTTGAGTGGGTGGATGAAGTAAGGAGAGCCCTGAATGATAGGAGGATGGATGTGAGGGAAGCAAGTGAGCGTGCTAGGAATAGGAATGAGTGGTGAGCGATTGTGACACAGCTGCTCTGATGGGCATCTGCTGCTAGCACGGGGCTGCATCTTACAGAGGTAGCCCTGTGGTAGGGGAAGTAGGGGAGTTGGCATTATGAAGCGACACAGGATGTGGAAGAGCTGGGAGGATGAGCTGCGGGACTCCAGCAGTGCCATCTGAACTGTCGCTAGCTCCCTCGCCATTGCCCATAGAGCAAAGTAATCCCCTTAATGTTTCTTTTTTTTTTGTGTCGACTACCCCCCAATGAGGGAAACAGCCAAGGTAAATAGAATAGCTATTCTATTTTAATTATTATCATACAAACTTCAATCACTTATATTCTACATGGATTTCTATTCATATGTGATACCAACTGTCTTATTTTTTATGTCCGCCGAGCCCGAGCGATAACTCTCGCGAATTTGATTCATCAGGTCTTGTGTTCTTCCAAGGTTATGAAGGGCATTCACTCAGGGTATAGGCCGTACTTGCCAATACTAAAATCCCTGCCAGGAAGGCACCGTCCTAGCCCATAATAGAAAAGAGAGTTCCTGACGTAAAACCTATCCAGTTGCTCGCCACAGTCTGAGACTAAAAAGGCTATTCACTCAAGATAACGGTCGCTCTATATATCTGTCTTATGGAGTTAAATACTCATTCACAATATTCAACTTGGAAATAGTTATGTTAATAGCCAGTATTTTTTATTAGTCTTATGGACCTTTTAAAATAGTGTATGCGTGTATTTGTATACGTGTGTGTATACATATGTGTATGTATGTATATGTGTGTGTGAGAGAGAGAGAGAGAGAGAGAGAGAGATTTCCAACATCTCTAAGTTTTACAGTTAGTTGGCATGCATAAATCCCCCCTTTTTTTTGGCCAATGCAAATGCATAAATGCATTGGCCACAGACTGCATTGTCATGACCAGTTCTTGTCCTTAAAGTTTTATTTGCAAATGATTTGTGCATTTTGGGGGTATGGCCATATACTGCACTTGCGAATGTTTTAATTTTAAGCGTATTCAGTTTTTTTCTTCGCTGATTTTCATTTTTAATTTTATTTTTTTTCTTTTACGGTCTTTTGTTTGTTTATTTTTGTTTGTTTTTAGAGTATTTATGTAATTGATTGTATTTTCTTTCATTTCTTTCATTTTCTCTCTATTTAAATCTTCACTTTGTTTGTTTTACACATTTATTCATTCCTTGTTTTGTATTTATTCTCATTTCTTTCATATTTTTTCTTTTTGTATTATTCCTTATTCTTCTCGAATTATTCTCTTCTCCTCTCTCATACTTTGCTAAACTATCCATTGTTTTTCTGCCTTTATTTTGTATTTCCATCTTCAGCTATAAAATGAAATATTACCATTTTAATGGCATAAAAATCTCGGTCAAATGATATATATATATATATATATATATATATATATATATATATATATATATATATATATATATATATATATATATATATATATATATATATATATATATATATATATAATATATATATATATATATTTTTTTTTTAATATGAGTGTGTCACCGGGCACGAGAAAATACCAAGACGAAGGAAAAGAAAAAGGTTAAGGACAAGGCAGAGAAAAAAAGGTTTTACTTCACGGACCCCCATTTCTACCAATTACGTCAATTTAAAAGGGATTCTATATCCATAATGGTCCAAAAGCTATATTCTCATCTATATTGTTAGAGATGTTGGATCTCGTAAATATAAGTAACCCCAGAAACCCATGTATAGTTAAATAACCCCAAGTTAGGTTAGGTCAGAATAGGTTAGGTTAGGTTTGGTTAGGTTAGATTAGGTTACGTTTAGTCACCTAATATGACTATATTAGGTTAGGTCAAGTTAGATTAGGTTATGTTAAGTCGGGTCATATTAGGTTAGGTCAAGTCAGGTCAGGTTAGGTTACGTTAAGTCAAGTCATATTAGATTAGGTTAGGTTAGGTTACTTACTTTGTTAATAAAATAAAAAAAAAGCCTTGAGAATCCTCGGATTAATGACCATTACAAGACCCGAGATATTTTTACTTCGCCAGTAAATGTTCTTTAAGGTACGTTTTGCTCGGTGCGATTATCGCTCAACGATAATCGTTCATGGCTCAACGATGATCGTCAAACGATTGTCTAGAGCACTCATTCTTTGTTTTTAAATGGGGCTGTTTTGCTTCGAGAGACTGCCGCGGCAGTCGCTCGAAATAAAACAGCCCCATTCAAAAACAAAGAATGGGTGCTCCAAACAATCGTTTAACGATCATCGTTGAGCCATGAACGATCATCGTAGAGCGATAATCGAAATAAAAATTAAGTGACAAGTAAAAGATATGGCAGAAATCGCTCGCAAAACTTCAATTATGAACTTATATTAATTGTTAAAGGTATGTTTTGCTCAGTGCGATTATCGCTCAACGATGATCGTTCATGGCTGCTCAACGATGATCGTTCATTGCTCAATGATGATCGTCAAACGACTGTCTAGAGCACTCATTCTTTATTATTGAATGGGGCTGTTTGACTGCTCGAAACAAAACAGCCCCATTCAAAAACAAAGAATGAGCGCCCTAGACAATCGTTTAACGATCATCGCTGAGCCATGAACGATCATCGTTAAGCGATAATCGCACCGAGCAATACGTACCTTTAACAATTAAAATAATTTCTTAATTGAAGTTTTGCGAGCGATTTCTGCCATTTCTTTTACTTGTCAATTAAATTTTATCAAATCCTTTATTCACACAACTCCAGCTTGAAGAGCCGACATTTAATCTTGGCAAATACACTTTGGGAGTTACTGGTAAACAGACCCGTGAAAATCTCTCTCTCTCTCTCTCTCTCTCTCTCTCTCTCTCTCTCTCTCTCTCTCTCTCTCTCTCTCTCTCTCTCTCTCTCTCTCTCTCTCTCTCTCTCTCTCTCTCTCTATCTATCTATCTATCTATCTATTTATTTGTTTCTCTCTCAACTACTGTAATAGAGGCAAAGGTGACGATGAAGACAGACCCCTCTCTCTCTCTCTCTCTCTCTCTCTCTCTCTCTCTCTCTCTCTCTCTCTCTCTCTCTCTCTCTCACTTTCAAATAACTAACATGAGAAGAATTTCTCGTAGATCAGGAAGCCAAAGATATATATTCATTTTTGAGTGATTTGTCAACCCGAGGTCATATTGACGAAGTCATCTCTCTTCATGCTTTATTAATCTAATATATATTTATCAAGATTTCTCGCAAACAGGAGGCAAAGTGCATTACCAAGAGAAAAAGGGGGGTGAGGTGAGAGGGAAGGAAGAGAGAGTGAGGGAGAGGGAAGACGGGAGGGGTTAATGGAAGGGGGGGTAGGGAGGTTGGTTGGTAATCGTAAGTGTTAATCTGCTTGATATGTTTGTAGCCACCGCGCCGTGGGCTGAGGGGTTCTAGTTACTTTCAGTCTGTTGACGGTGGTGGTGGCTCGATCCATGTCTCGGTTTGTGTGTGTGCAAAAGATAGAGACAGAGATTAGATGTGTGAGTGTAAAAAAAGAGAGAGAGAATATGTGTGTGTGTGTGTGTGAGAGAGAGAGAGAGAGAGAGAGAGAGAGAGAAAGTGTGGTATGTGTGTGTATGCGTCTTTGTGTATGTGCTTGTGAGTATGTGTGTGCATGAGAGAGAGAGAGAGAGAGAGACTCATTTTCCCTTAACATAATCCCCAGCTCAAGAAGATATGCTATAGACAACAATCTTAAATAGCATCCTCACTAAAGCTGCTGACAGTAGCTACCATACGAATAACACCATTAACCTTTCCTTCTTAATATTTTCTGACAAGGAATAACTTTGCGAATCACTTGGGTAATAGAACTTACCAATGTGTATGTATGTATGTATGTATGTATGTATGTATGTACGTCATTTAATGTATATTTGAAAGTGTGTGCAGTAAGAACTTACCAATGTGTATGTATGTATGTATGTATGTATGTATGTATGTGCGTCATTTAATGTATATTCGAAAGTGTGTACAGTACATGTTGTACGATTTCAATAGTTTTGTGAACGTATGTACATGTACTAACAATACATATTACATGTACACTATACTATGTGTATTTATCTCTGTTCGCGTCTTCGAAACTGTATTATTATTATTATTATTATTATTATTATTATTATTATTATTATTATTATTATTATTATTATTAAAATTGCTTGCTTTGCCGCCACCGTGGCACAGTGGTAGCGTCCGCGACTTTAACGTCAGTTCGAGGGTTCGTGGCCCACCACGGTCTGAGATTAGAAAGGGCATTCACACAGGGCAACGATCACGCCTGCCAAAACTGAAGATCTTCGCAAGAAGGACAGTTCTAGCCCTTGGTAGATATGGGAGTCCCTGACGTAAAACCGATCACATTAACTTTGCCTCCCATAGGAACCTCAGCGTCCTTGGGAGCACATTTGTCATGAAGAATGCCCCGAGAGTGCTTTCAAGGATTTCCTCAAGACTTCTTTTAAGTCAGTTTAACTACCCCAGTTGATGGAGGCAGTAGTCTCCGAAAGTCGAAGAACCAATTTACTGTACCTTAAATGCATATTGTATATATTTATGCCTTTTAGGGGTTTTATTGGACAACCTTCATTTGTAGTCAACGTTATTATTATTATTATTATTAGTATTATTATTATTATTATTATTATTATTATTATTATTATTATTATTATTATTATGTATATTTTTTTCATAAACGTTTATGTATGTGTGTTTAGATGTTAAAGCATTCTAAGAAAAAAAAATTAAGATGACAGGGACTGATTTTCTTTAGAGAGAGAGAGAGAGAGAGAGAGAGAGAGAGAGAGAGAGAGAGAGAGAGAGAGAGAGAGAGAGAGAGAGAGAGAGCTAAAAGCCGTTTCTCCTCCCCCACAAAAAAAAGAAAAAAGATGATCCCAAATAGAAAGAAAAGAAAAATAAAGAAAACTAAAAAAAATAAGAAAAAAAAGAAAAAAATTCTCTCTAGAATCCATCCCAGTTCGTAGAGCTCGCTGGAGTAAGCAAATATTGACAATTTTCGAAACCTTGGATTCGGCTGGAGCCTTCCCCGCTAACGGATTCCTGATGAAGCTGCCAAGAGACGCTCCAAAAACCTTCGTTCGGAACGGCCTCTTTTCTCGTTCACTTACGTTCATTTTGACAAAATTCGTTCTATATTTAATAACATTTTAACACCGTTTATACCTCGATGTTAACTGATATATGTAAAAAATAAAAATTAATTTATAATAACATAAATAGATTTTAAAAAATTTCAGTCAGATTTTCTTCTCCGGAGGAGACGAAGAAAGCCGAGAAAAACCAACGTATTCCAACGGGAAAATGGAAAGAAATAAAAAAATAAATTTG
>JAXCGZ010000097.1:0-110000 GCA_037179515.1 Halocaridina rubra | reverse complement strand
TTAATATAAGAAATATTTAACTAAGTTATATATATATATATATATATATATATATATATATATATATATATATATATATATATATATATATATAATTGTGCTTAAAAGTAAAATTAAAATACACTAAGTAAAATGAATTAAGAAAAAAATCGTGTAACTTAGCTTACATAGGATTAATTATGTAAAATAAAATATACTTAAAAGTAAAATGACAAAGTTACTTTTATTGAAAAAAAAATCATATGAAATTAAAAAGTAAATATTAAAAATGAACTAAAAAAGAAATAAAAATTAACGAAAAATAAAACAATTAATATATTAACATTAAATTACAAAAAAATAACAAAAAACAATAATCGACACGAAAACGCGAACTTAAAAAATATTTTTCTTACTGATTATTGACTCACTTTCAATATTAATCTTATTATTAATCAAGATTAATAAAGTCATGATTATTAACAGTTGGAATTATACATTTGTTATGCATTAATTTGCGAAGTTATGGCTGTATAATTGTCTATCTTAAAGAGAATTATTAAATATAAAAAAGTAAAAAATACATGAATTATTACGAGTTTAGGTTATGAATTGGATCACGACTTAACTAATAGTAAAATCAAAATAGATTCAGTACAAAATGACCACACACAAAAGCGTATAACTTAGCTCACAAATGATTAATTATGTAAAATAAAATTAATTCACTTGTATTGACAAATTAAAAAAAAAACTTAGTAATATGGAATTAAAAAGTAAATATTAACTAAAAAAAAAAAAGTTGAAAAATAAAACTCAATATATTCACATTAAATTATTAAAAAAAAAATAAAACAAAAACAATAATCGACACGAAAACTATAACTTAAAAAAATATTTTATTTTTACTGATTATTGACACTCAATATTAATCATATTATTATGTAAGATTAATATAGTCATGATTATTAACAGTTGGAATTATACATTTGTTGTGCATTAATTTGCGAAGTTATGGCTGTATAATTGTCTATCTTAAAGAGAATTATGAAATATAAATAAAATAAAAAAACTAGTAAAAAATATAAGAATTATTACGAGTTCAGGTCATGAATTGGATCACGAGTTAACTAAATTTCTAATTTTTAATATATAAAATTTCATTGTCATTTGCAGAAAATCTTCGTTTTGTTAATAATTTGTTGTGTATTATTTTGCAAAGTCATGGCTGTATAATTGTCTATCTTAAAGAGAATTATTAAATATAAAAAAAAAAACTAGTAAAAAATATGAGAATTATTACGAGTTCAGGTCATGAATTGGATCACGAGTTAACTAAATTTCTAAATTTTAATATATAAAATTTCATTGTCATTTGCAAAATATCTTCATTATATTAATAATAATATTTCTTCACTAATCATCATATGCTTTACTAATTCATCATAATCATCACTAATCTGTATGTCATGTAATTGATACATATCGCAATATCGAGTAAAAAATACGTTAGTCTTTTATAGTTAAAATAGTAATTAGTCTCTTCAATATATCTAATTTTCATATTTTATTATCATTTCGATAACTTCACCGTCAAACTTCGTCAGAAATATTTTTTCATCGACACCTAAAAATGGGAATTATTTTCATTTTACATGTAGTTAGTTAGCCAATGGTTTGGTGGATTCAGTACTAATTTGCCATACCAAATGATCTGAGATTGATCCCGCCTCGTCTTTTGTCAGAATTATAGGACAATTTTCTCACTCAGTCACGTCTGGTATATAGATGAGATAGGAGTCAAGTCTGTCGTCTCCTGGCGCCTTCAAACTCAGCCAACATGAAGAGTAATCAAATGGAAATATCAGCAACTGCATTGAGGTCATATGAGAACACACACACACACACACACACACACACACACACACACACACACACACACACACACGCACTTCATGTCGCAGTTATTAGTTTTAGTTGGTAGAATATTCTTTTGTCAAATCCCTACCATAACACTGCACTGGGCAGTCATTGAAATAACACTCCTTGCACACGTGGAAACCTACTGTAGATGTATCCACGCCCTTGGCTTCTAAAGCATGACGGAGCTGCTGGATCTTGCCCTCCAGCCTTTGGATCTCGGGTTCCAAGGCCCTGGAAGTTTCAGCCACAACTACGTTGCAGAAATCGACGAAGGGGAGAGTTTTGGTGTCCTTGCCATGTCGAATGTGATAATTCATGTCCATAATGGGATTGTAGTAATGTTGCTGAGAAAATGGATATATAATGATAATTAGTGGTAATTAGATGGTAATTAGCAAAGGGGGCCTTGGTAGCGACCTTGGCAGGGTGATAGGAAGGGCATCCAGCCTTAATTCCCCAGCTTCAATCAGTCTGCACCCTCCCCTAAATAGCAACATATATCGACACAAAAACGCAAAATATGGTGACTAACAATGATGGTGTGAGTTATATAAAAGAATTTTGTAATATTTCGGATGGGCTCAATATAAAGGGGGGTTTACACGGTCAAACGGTTCGTCGAACGCGGTTCGACAGACAAGTGTTTGAAGTGATGTACCCCGTTCACACGTTCGAACATCATTTCAAACACTTGCCTATCGAACCGCGTTCGACGAACCGTTTGACCGTTTAAACCCCCATTAAGTTAGGAGCTGAGTGACCTCTACTTTCAATACTCTCTCTCTCTCTCTCTCTCTCTCTCTCTCTCTCTCTCTCTCTCTCTCTCTCTCTCTCTCTCTCTCTCTTTTAATTTGCACCTGAGCCTTTCTTCCCCTATTTTGGAGAACAAAAACACTTCCTCCGTGCTCCCCCGTACCATAAAAGACGGCTAAATGGGGCTGAGCATGAGGATTGGGAGCCCCCCTTTCATATTTTCTCCTGCAAAGAGTCAAGGTTTTGATTTGACTCGGCCACCCCCCATATAAGGGAAATTATGGCCTTTGTACACAAATTAATATTATTTTATAGCTAGTACCTTTTTCGTCCAATAATAATAATAATAATAATAATAATAATAATAATTACATCTCGACTTCAAATTCAACGGCTGTGCTCTAAAAGTAAATGAAGAATAGATTAATATAAAAAATAAATGTATTAAATACACAAAACTAGATATCTAGATAGATAGATAGATTGATAAATAGATAGATATGTAAATAAATAAACAAACGAGCTGAATAGTTGACTACCTTCTCTGGCACTGCGTGCAATTCCACCACCCAAACATTATTCAGCAGTTGCCCTGAGGTAGTAACAACATTTGTGTATCTCACACCTGGAAATAAAAGGATATCAAACAAACATACAAGTTAGAAAGTACTTGGGTGTGGCCATGTACATTAAATGTATGAACAGTAGTGATACAAAGAAAACAAGTACTGTCCAGCCTTTCTGGACTCCTCTTTTTGAGTTTACACTCTCGTTTTCTGCATTAACACACTCTTATTAGCCAGTCAGCCAAGAATGTGTCCACTCACATTAAAGACATGAATGGTATTGATACAAACAAAACAAATACTGTCCTGCCTATCTGGACACCTTTTTAGAGTTTACGTTCTCGTTTTCTGTATTAACGCACCCTTATTAGTCAGCCAGCCAAGAATGTGTCCACTCACATTAAAGACATGAATGGTAGTGATAAAAAAAAAAAATACTGTCCTGCCTATCTGGACACCTTTTTAAACTCTCATTACAGAGAAATAGCACACCTTAATATACACTGGTGAAAGACTTTTTCAGTTTTTGGAACGGTATACATTAGGTGACAACCTGCTATCTAAATACTGTCAATGAAGCAGTTTGTGAGATGTTAAGTCAGAAAAGTAACTGATGAAAAACATTACTCCATCACAAGGTAGTTTGTTGCTGCACTCAGTGCTTACTACCTAACAAGCAACATTCTAGGTAACCTGAGAACTAGCCAAACAGCTATGACTATCCAGAAAGATGGAGCTGGACATTGGACGAGATTGCAAGACTTTGCTTCCCATATTGACCATGCTAACAGTAGCCTCAAAAACTTGTCATCAATTGGTCATACTGTTTCGGTTTTACGTCACGGACTCCCTTTTCTACCAAGGGCTAGGACGGCTTCCTTCTTGCGAAGGACTTGTTTTGGCAGATGTAATCCTTACCCTGAGTGACTGCCCTTGCTAACCTCAGACCGTGACGGGGCGCGAATTCTAGACCTGACGCCTCAGAGTCGCGGACGCTACCGCTTGAGCCACGGTGACTACATACTGTGTATTTGGCTGTAAAAGTGTACTTGACTGCACTGTCAAATGTGCATGCAAGGAAGCTCACCAGTAGACATAAAATAATTTTACAAATAACAGTACGTAATATGTTTATATAAATTTTCTAACAATCTGCTGACTCAGTTCATATAGAACAGACAGAAAATTTTTTTTATATGTTTATATTCTTGATCCTTTAACTCCAGACATGGGAATTTGAATAAAGGTATTGTATACTTTTGAAACAGAATTCAGTTTTTGCTAACCAGATGAATTATATCACAAAAAAATAGTAATAGTTATATCTTAATGCACCTACATCAGAATGTCCTTTGACTGCTTCTAAACTTTCATATGAAGTGGATTCTAGTAAAGTTTTTCTAAGTAGAAGTTTAGGCAGTGCTCCAAAAATTTTGGTACTCTTATCCAAAGTTTTTCTATTTCATTTAAGCTGCCTGGCTATATATCTATGCATATGGTTGGACAAATTATTCTCTTCTACTCATTGAAGCCTGAAATTTTGGCACTCTTGTCCAAAGTTCTTCTGTTTCATTTAAGCTGTCTGACTACATATCTATGCATATGGTTAGACTAATTATTCTCTTCTACTCATTGAAGCCTAAGTTTTGGCATTCTTATTCAAAGTTTTTCCTATTTCATTTAAGCTGCCTGACTATATATCTATGCATATGGTTAGACTAATTATTCTCTTCTACTCACTGAAGCTTAATAAATATATTGATAAATATATAAATAGGTAAATAGGACAGAAAAATGAGTAAATAGGACGGAATGTTCAGTTGCTGCATCACATATTGAAGGTCCAATATATATATTTTTTATAATACTCACCATACTGTGGAGCATGTAGTCTTGGCATGAGATAAAACTGCACAGTTTTCATAATGCCCTCAACGAACTGACCCATTTCCTGGGGCTCTGCGGTTATTCCTTCCACGTGGCCTTCCTCGGTTATGCCCAGGTAAATAACGCCCTTTTGGCCGGTATTCAGTAGACCTACCACAAGCTGGGCATAAAATCAAATGAGATTAAGAAAGAAATATATAATAAACAAAGTAGGCCTGTACATGAGCCATATACCCCCTTGTAAGGAGGGAGGCTGAGTCAAAGCAAAACAGTTAAATATGAATGGGCAGTGGTTATCAGGGCGTAGTGGTAACGCTCGCGACTTTGATTTTTCAGGTCGAGGGTTCCCAGTGTGCCATGGTCTGAGGTTAGAAAGGGCATTCATTCAGAGTAACAGTCACAGTTGCCAAAACCAAAGTCCTTCACATGAAGGCACCATCTTAGCTCTTAGTAGAAGGGGGAATCCATGGCGTAAAAACTGATCACAGTTAAATATGAATGTACAACTGCAATGAAAAAATACTGGACACCCCCGACCGGTCAAAATTTCATTTCCACATCATTTTAAAACTGTTTAAGATTCATAGATTCAGAGTCGCGTCAGATCTGTCTATTTTCATACTTGAGCTCATGCTGCAGTTGGTTTCACAAAGTATTACACTTCTATTTGTGAAATCGTCAGGTCTTGAAGTATATGTATATATATATCACCCCCATGAGCGCCCCATGTGCAAGATAGAAGTCCACGTGGCTTCTCTGTTCTCTGAGACCACGCTCAAATGGCAGTTAAAACTGGCATTTTATAGATGCGCCTACACCATAGGTTATGGGGTGTTCCCCCTTCTATTGAAATACTATTGGTGGAGGCACGACCAAGAGCTATGCCCGCCAGCTCTTTGTATGTTTGAATGACCCGAGGTTATAAAAAGGGTCAACCATCGACCGAGGGGAATTAGAGTATTGTGGGTGCCTATAAAGATAATATTACGTTAAGGGGACGGGGGCATTGAGATCTAGAAGAAATATGTAACGTCTAAATAAAGTAAGTGTTAAGTATCATCGCATATCTATCACCTTGCACTTTGTACATCTGGCCTGTTGTGTAGAGAATAAATAAATAATATCATAGACGACAAAGGTGGCAGCAAAAGTACAGTGGATTACAACTACAAAATACACCAGTGCTATACTGCAGGCACGATACATAATACTACAGTCTGCTGAGTTGGCAGGGCTAGAATGGGACAGACGCTACTACTGGCCCTTCTACGTCCTACTAGCCTGCTGGCTAGTACAGTGGTAACGCGCTGGCTTCGCATTCACGAGGTCGAAAGATCGGTCCCCGTCCAAGACCGAGAGTTTAAGCTGTTTACTGGCAGGAACTGCTGTGGTTGGACATCACAGTGGGGGGTTGGGGCTTGCCCTGGCTGACGAATACCCATTGTAATGAAATGGAAATAAAGGTTAAATTTAAAAAAAAAATTTAAATTTAAAATTTAAATCAGTGTGACTCTGTGTAACGCCAGACTCGCTTTTCTACTAAGGTCTAGGACGGTGCCTTCTTGCAAAGGACTCTGGTTTTGTCAAGTATGACTGTTCTCCTGAGTGTATGCCATTTCTAACCTCAGACCATGGCGGGTCTCGAACCGACGACCTGGTGAATCAAAGTCGCGTGCACTACCAACCGGTCATGGAGGCCACCTTTTACATTCTCAGTATATAACTAGGTGAATTTTGTTTTGACAGAGAACAATGTGGAATCGAACTCATGTCTTTGGTCAGTTATATTTTGTGGATCAAGTAAAAATAACGACTCCTAGCACATTACATGGGATCAGCTTTACGTCACGGACTCCCTTCTCTACTAAGGGCTAGGACGGCGCCTTCTTGCGAAGGACTTTCATTTTGGAAAATGTGACCCCTGTTATCCTGATGTAACGAATCAAAGTTGCAAATGTTGGCACTCGCACACATTGGCCATCACTCACAGTACATTAATTAACCCCATAAATTGTGAAGTTAGGCCAAGTTAGGTTAGATTTAACTTAACTCGTAAAAACGTGTTTAAAACATGAAAAGTTGGATGTATATAATAATAATAATAATAATAATAATAATAATAATAATAATAATAATAATAATAATAATAATAATAAAAATAATAATGCTTGGAAATATTATAGAAGAGGCGAACAAGTAAATATTTGTTGGTGGGGAGAGAGAGAGAGAGAGAGAGAGAGAGAGAGAGAGAGAGAGAGAGAGAGAGAGAGAGAGAGAGAGAGAGAGAGAGAGAGAGAGAGAGAGAGAGAGAGAGAGAGAGAGAGAGAGAGAGAGAAGAGAAAGAGAAAGAGAGAGAGAGAGTCAAAGTCAAAGTCAAAAACTTTATTGAGAGAGAGAGAGAGAGAGAGAGAGAGAGAGAGAGAGAGAGAGAGAGAGAGAGAGAGAGAGAGAGAGAGAGAGAGAGAGAGAGAGATGCTTACCTTGAGTATTGTATTTCTTCTGACATGATTTACGTCATCCACGGGCAAGAAGTGGCACCGTTGACCTGCTTCCAGTGCCACCTTTCGGTTGTAAACAAAATTGACCTCCTGGTCTGGTTGGGCATTGGTCAACACTTTTTCTAGATCCACTTCCAAGTCACTCTCACCCAGCTTTCTACCTTTCATTGCGTTTTCCTTGACCTATCCAATAATGATAATAATAATAATAATAATAATAATAATAATAATAATAATAATAATAATAATAATAATAATAATAATAATTATAAAAATAGTAAAAATAATAATAATCTTTATACATGAGCCATTTCCACTTATAAGGGGAGTGGCCGAGTCAAGGCATAATACTCGGACTCTTTGGGAGGAGAAAATACCGAGGAGGAGATTCACAATTCCCTCGCTCCGCAACATTTAATCAACTCTTAGGACACAGAGGGGAATACGTGTGATTGTTATTATTATTATTATTATTATTATTATTATTATTATTATTATTATTATTATTATTATTATTATTATTCCCTCTGAGTGAGGGGGCTAGTGTACCTCCTCCGCCTTCCCCTACGTGTCGCAAGAGTAGACTACATGGGACGGAGCTAGGTGACCGGGATGATGATAATAATAAATAATCCAATTTTATCTGTGTTTCAAATAATAATAATAATAATAATAATAATAATAATAATAATAATAATAATAATAATAATAATAATGTACCACTCGGTTGGCTCACGGCAAGAAAAGAAATTTTGGGGATGAAAAACTGCCAATTATGCTTACCAGAGGCGCTTCGTGGCTGCCAATTGTAAGTATGGATTCCATAGGTCTGTGGGAGGAGGTTTTCTGGCTCAGGGGATGAAGAGGGGGTGGGTCAGGGGTCAGCATTACCCCTGCTTGAATTCCACCCTTTCTTGGGTGCATGGGCGACCTCTGGCATCTACCTCTGCTATGCTTTGCTCTGCTGATGTAGTGCCTTGAATGCTCACGGGGGCAGCCAGTCCATCTGAAATAATAATAATAATAATAATAATAATAATAATAATAATAATAATAATAATAATAATAATAATAATACATAATAAATAATAATAATAATAATAATAATAATAATAATAATAATAATAATAATAATATCTATCCTATCTACCTTGGCTGTTTCCCCCTTTAATTGGGAGGTAGCCGACATCAAGAAAAGAAAACAATAAGGGGATTCTTTGCTCTATGGGCAATGATGAGGGAGCAAGCAACCGTTCAGATGGCACTGCTGGAGTGCCACAGCCCATCCTCCCAGCTTTTCCACAACCTTTGCCTCTTCACAACTGCCAACTCCCCTACTGCCCCTACCACAGGGCTACCTCTGTAAGATGCAGCCCCGTGGTAACAGCAGATGCCCAACAGAGCTGCGTCACAATTGCTCGCCACTCATTCCAATTCCTAGCCCGCTCGCTTGCTTCCCTCACATCCATCCTCCTATCATTCAAAGCTCTCCTTACTCCATCCATCCACCCAAACCTAGGCCTCCCTCTAGCATTTCTCCCATCAACTCTCGCATTCATCACCTTTTTCAGCAGTCTTTCATCATCCATCCTTTCCACGTGGCCAAACCATCTCAGAACATTCATATCTACTCTGGCTGCAATTTCTCTCCTCACACCCGTTCTTGCTCTCACCACTTCATTCCTAACCCTATCCAATCGAGATACACCAGTAATACTCCTCTGTCATTTCATCTCAAACACATTTAGTTTCCGTCTCTCACTTACTTTCATACCCCATAACTCTGATCCATATATCACAGTTGGCACAACCACTTTCTCATACAAAACTTTCCTAACATTCATTTTCAACCCTCTATTCTTCATTACTCCTTTCGACGCACCCAAACTTTACATCCTTCATTCACTCTCTGACACATATCTGCTTCCACTCCACCATTTGCAGCTATGACCAAGCCTAAATACTTAAACTGATCAACTTCCTCAAGTGTCTCTCCATTCAACATAACATTCAATCCAGCACTATCCTCATTTCTCTACACCTCATAATCTTACTCTTTCCCACATTCACTCGCAACTTCATTCTCTCATACACCATTCCAAATTCTGACACTAACTGACACAGCTTCTCCTTTGAATCTGCCACCACCACAGTATCATCTGCAAACAGCAACTGATTCAGCTCCCACTCGTTATCATCCCCATCTACCATTTTCAAACCTCGACCACGCACTCGCTCATTCACCTCTCTTACGACTCCATCAATATACAAATTGAACAGCCATGGTGACATCACACATCCTTGTCTCAGTCCCACACTCACTGGAAACCACTCACTCACTTCATTCCCTACCCTAACACAAGCTCTACTCCCCTCATACAAACTCTTCACTGCATGCAACAATTTACCATTAATTCCATATAAGCTCAAAACATTCCACATTGCCTCTCTATCAACTCTATTATATGCTTTCTCGAGATCCAAAAATGCAAAATACACATCCTTACCCTTTGATAAATATTTCTCACATAACTGCCTAACTATGCAAATCTGATCTATGCAACCTCTACCTCTCCTAAACCCACTCTGCACTTCTGCGATCATATTTTGTCTCATCCCTAACCCTATTAACCAGTATCCTACCATACACTTTTCCTACCACATTCAACAAACTTATACCCCTAAAATTACTGCAGTCATACACATCTCCTTTACCTTTGTATAGGGGCACTATACAAGCAATCACGCATTCCACTGGCACCATTGACAACATAGAGCATATATTAAACACTCTCACTAACCATTCCAATGCAGTCACACCCCCTTCTTTCAACATCTCCGCTCTCACTCCATCCATTCCAGGTGCTTTACCCGCTTTCGCTTCATACAATGCCCTTTTCACCTCCTCTCTTGTAATCTCTCTCTCATTTTCATCTCCCATTACTGGTACTTGAACACCCCCCCCCCCCCCACTGCCACTATAGATGCCTCTCTATCTTTCTCAACAGTCAGCAAGCACTCAAAATAATTTGCTCATCTCTTCCTTCCATCGTTCCCTCTTAACATCTGTCCATCCACATCTTTCACTGTCTCTTCCATCCTCGATCCACCCTGCCTTACTCTCTTTACTTCTTTACAAAACTTCTTTTTATTCTCCTCATATGACCTACTAAAAACCTGTCCCCACCTAACATTTGCCAACCTCTTCTCTTCCTCTACCTTCCGCTTGGTTTCCACATTTTTCTCCCTATATCTTTCATACTTCTCCCTACTTTTACACTGCAGCCATTTTCTCTTCCACCTTCATTTTCACCCCTTCATTCCACCACTCGCTGCCCTTCCTCATGCCATCTCCAACAAACCTCTTTCTACACACATCACTTTCATGTCTCACAAAACAGAGACTTCTCTTGGAGAGATAGCTCTTACAACCCTAGACACTCATCTAGGCATACAAACTTTGGGAAGGCCCAATCATACCATGGCATGTACTCAAATCAGTGTTACCAATCCAATGGCAGGTACACACACCAGGATCCATGGGCTAACCCCAGAACACATTACAGTGATGAATTCCCAGCAGAATCACACAGTCAAAACACATCATGGACAATTCCAAGAACAAACTACAACTATGACTATGGATACCACCCTAATGAAACATGGTAAGAATGTAACATTAGTACATGTGAACGCTCAGTCCCTGCTCGCTCATTTTGTGGAAATAATAATGCTAACAAAAGACTACAACATAGACATCCTCTGTGTAAGTGAAACTTGGCTTCCTCCTACAACTGAAAATAAATATGTGAATATCCCCGAGTTTAAAATATTTTGCAATGACCATGGAGGAGGGGGTGGAGTCTGTATTTATGTTAGAAATTATTTCAGTGCATCAGAAATAACCACAGGTTTAGAAAAAACTGAGGAGCTCGAAGATTAATGGATCACTGTGCAGTATCAGAAACTTCCATCTTTCATTGTAGGGTGTGTTTACTGTCACCCTAAAGCACCTACCAGTTCATTCAGTCATCTGCTAGAAACATTCAGAAATATCTGTGTGCGTCATAAACCCATATACATACTTGGTGACTTTAATGATGACTTGCTCTCAGCAGATAACAAAATGAAAAGGGTGATCAACACTGTGAAGTTGACACAAATAGTGACAAAACCGACCCGCATAACCCCTAATTCTAGGACTCTTATAGATCTGATAATAACAAATAAAGTGGAAAGTATACCCTATTGGGACGTAGTTCCCTGCCCAATTGCAGACCACGAGCTCAACATTGCTATGCTAAACATAAACAAGCCCAAAAGGAAGCCTCTCTTCAAGACATTCCGGTGTCTAAAAAATTACTCCCCTGATATCTTTTGTGAAACATTAATCAACAACACAAATGTACTTAATAGAATTAAATACACAGATAACGTTGATTTGCAGGTTGAGATTCTAACAAAAGTCTTCCTTGAATGCTTAGATAGTTGTGCACCCATTGTAACAAGAAAAATAACCTGCCCCTCAGCCCCCTGGCTAACTAATGACATCAAAGAGGCAATGCATATCAGAAATCAAGTACAAAAAGAGCTAAAAATGAATAGATATGATATGACTCTTCAAGAACGTTATAAAACAGAAAAGAAACGTGTCAGATCTCTCATCAGTGTAAGTAAAAAAGACTTTTACAAAAAACAATTTAATGACTCTAGACATGATACAGCAGCAACATGGAAAGTGATAAGAAGCATGATACCAAATGAAAAGAGTACCTCAGAAAGTTATGAAAATATCACCGAGTTGAAAGACAAAGCGGAAAACTTTAATAACTATTTTGCTAACGTTGGCAAATATACATATGAAAAAACTCAAGAAAACATCAACACAGTGAATATGAGTAATTGCTTAAATGACAATTCTTCCAGTGTAAACACAAGAGAGTACTTCAAGATAAATCCTATCGATTGTGCTACCTTAATTCTTTCCATAAAGAGCCTAAGAAACTCTGGCTCTTATGGTTCAGATGGTATACCATTTCAGTTCATCAAAGATGCTCTACCCATGATTGCATCCTATATTCTAACTATTATGAACACTTCCATTGTTACTAAGAAGTTTCCTGACTCTTGGAAAATATCACATGTAATACCTCTGCATAAAAAGGGGGACAGAGAAGATGTGACAAACTATCATTCCATTTCCCTGCTACCCATTTTCTCTAAAATACTAGAAAAAATTGTTGCATGCCAACTTATGTCATATTTAGAGTCAAATAGACTATTAACGATTAACCAACATGGTTTCAGACCAAAACTCTCGACGGAAACTGCACTGCTTAAGGCTACGAATAGTATCTATAATAATATAGATATGAACAAAATATCTCTGCTTGTATTATTGGACTTATCAAAAGCCTTCGACAGCGTAAACCATGAAATTTTTTAAGTAAATGTACTAACTTAAATATTGATCCAAGCTAGTTTAGCAAGTATCTATCTAATCGTAAACAGTCTATACGTCTTAACAACATTATCTCTGTGCCAAAAAATGTATCATTTGGTGTTCCACAGGGATCAGTACTTGGTCCTATCCTCTTCTCCATTTATGTAAATGATCTATCTTCTTTCATTTCTGACTGTCTAATCGTGCAATATGCAGATGACACTCAACTACTCCTTAGTGGTGATATTAATAATCTCCCAGAGCTAACTTTAAGAGCAGAAAACGCTCTGTCAAAAATTAAAACCTATTTTCAAGAAATTGGGCTGTTATTTAACGAAAGTAAAACACAGTGCATATTTATTGGTTCAAGGTTCCACATAGCACAAATTCCAGAAAACACAACAATTAATTTTTGCGACAATATTATCACACCTAGCAAAACAGTCAAAAACCTAGGAATTCACTTTGATAACCACATGTTGTTTGATTCCCACATAGATAAAGAATGCAAAAAGATTACAGGAACATTAATGTACTTATCACGTATAAAAGACAATTTTGAGACTACCACTCGAGTAACTGTTGTTGAATCTCTACCCCTAAGTCACATTAATTACTGCACAACTGTTTGGGGAGCTATCACTAAGACTCAGATAAACAGAATACAGAAGCTTATTAATTTTGCAGCTCGAGTTGCCCTGGGAGGAATAAGAAAATATGACCACATCACACCAGCTCTCAATAAACTTGGGTGGCTGAGGGCAGAAAACAAGGTCGCTTATGCTATTTATGTTTTTGTATTCAAAATTTTGAACCATCATTATCCTAGCTGGCCATTTGATTTAAAAACAGTCAGGGATATAAGGGGAACCAACACTAGACAGAGCAGTGACCTCTTTATTCATAGAACAAACACAGAAGCAGGTTCAAAGATGATCACTATCAAAGGGCCAACACTCTGGAATAATACTCCAGAGCATCTTAAAAATGCATCCTCCTTCAAAACTTTCAAAGGCAAACTATATAGTTTTCTTATGGACAAATAGTTGCTGCTCATTAAGAACTAATTATTCTCATTGTAAGGAAAACAAATATGGAAATGATGCCGATAATAACGAGCCTGTATCTAGTGTCATACTTCCTACTTTATTATTAACATTATTGTTAACATTTTTATTACAGCATTATTATTTTCTATGAAAGCTACATTTAATTTACCTATATGTCTAACCCTCTTATTTATTAGTTTAATTACATGTCTACTTATAAGTTACTATTAATGTTGAATAACCATTGTACAAAATGGAAATAAATGTTTGTTTGTTTTTGCAGATGTAATCGTTACCCAGAGTGCATGCCCTTGCTAATCTCAGACCGTGACGGGGTAATAATAATAATAATAATAATACTAATAATAATAATAATAATAATAATAAAATTTTCAGGAAACGGGAAGTTAAAAGAATAGTGTTCTTTTCCGTAAGCACAATTAGGTAATCAAATATACATACATTCATGCATATATACACACAGTGTGCAGTACACATAAGGAAATAATTGTAACAAAATCACTACTCAAATATCTTCCATAAATATCCGATTGTAAAATCAGCCCCCATACCTTCCATTCTCCCACGTGAGACCCGTGGGCCGTTGAAAAATGGCGGGTGAGCTGCCTTTAGATGGGGTTGAAATGTCCTCCTGAAGGAAGTCCTCGAGGGACATCTTCGCCAGGCCGCTGGCCGCCTTCGTGGCTTCGTCAGACATGTTAATACTGAAAAATTTCTACCCAGACCATGTTAGATCAGCTGATGAAATGATGCTACTGATTAGAGATAATTTATGACAGTCGATAATAAATCAATTATGGATGCTATTTATAATATTTATGCATAAATACGGCTAATACTCGTACTTTTTCTCATAACTATGGCCAAATATTATGTATTAATTAATCATAATTTATTTCTAGTGGCATGTTTGAGAAAAGAACCATCCTTTAGCAATTGTTTTGGATTTAGTCAAAGATATTGAATAATAAAGATATGTGGAAATGTCGATATTTTGATACGCCTTTAATAGTTACCAGCTAGGCTTTTCTTCTTCTTCTTCTTCTTCTTATTATTATTATTATTATTATTATTATTATTATTGTTATTATTATTATTATTATTATTATTATTATTATTATTATTATTATTATTATTATTATTATTATTATTATTATTATTATTATTATTATTATATCTACACAAAACTTTACGAATATCTATAAAATAAGAAATAAGCCAAAAAGAAGTATCTGAAAACTGTTTGATGACATCCAGGGGATAAAGTAGCATATCTGAATTTCGTATCTTTAGTCTTTCTTGTTGACAAGTCTACGGATGTGTCAGTGTGTCTATAGGGGCACATAAAGTGCATTTTACATCATATTGTGATATTTTGACCCTTATTTAACCCTAAAAGAAGGTTCGTGTGGCAATTAACATTGCCATTTGGTGTTATTTATCCGTTAGTTTTAGTGGATGAATTTGTCATTCGATGCCAAACATGTGTTCAGACGGCGTCCTGTTGTGATAGGCAGCGTTCCAGTTTCCCGATTCCCTATTTGCCAATTCGCACATTGCCTATTCCCATATTTCTGATTCCCAAATTACTAAATTTCCATATTGCTGATTCCCAAATTGCCAATTCCCCATATTGATGATTCCCTTTTTACCAATTTGCACATTGCCTATTCCCAAATTGCCAATTCCCCATATTGACGATTCCCTTTTTACCAATTTTCACATTGCCTATTCCCAAATTGCCAATTCCCCATATTGATGATTCACTTTTTACCAATTTGCACATTGCCTATTCCCAAATTGCCAATTCCCCATATTGACGATGCCCTCTTTGCCAGTTTGCACATTGCCTATTCCCCATATTGACGAGTCCTTTTTTACCAATTTGCACATTGCCTATTCCCATATTGCTGATTCCTAAAATGCCAATTTCCAAATTGCCGATTTCAATATTGCCAGCACCTGATTATCTAAATAACTTATTAGTAGTCATTGATTTGAATACGAGTCGGAATTTTGGGAATCGGGAAAGTGGACATGGCAGACTAGGAATCGGCAAACAGATTCAAGATTAGGAATGGAAGTCTCTAGGTAAGGGGACTGCGATGGCCAAGTGGTCCGCGCGCTCAATTCTGGAGTTGGTTGACCCATGATCGAGACACCGTTGAACGCTGAGAACGGCATCCAGTTTTATTTCCTCAAAACCACTCTTTCTCAAAGATAAATTGTCGGATTAATCCCACTGATCGGCTGAAAAGCCTACTTGGGAGTGAAAACTTATGTTATCACCAGATAAATTACATCATATCAATGCCAAACTACTTGGGGGGGGGGCTGACCCCCCCCCCCATAAGCCCATATAGATACAGTGACATACCCATAAAGAACATTAAATTTAAATAGAATGTAATATTAGTTATACTATTCATGGTAAATGTTAACTTTCACACCCTTATTTCTGAAATCGTCATAATAATAATAGTGGTTAGATTAATCCAATGCCAGTTATGATTGAAATTGTTTTCAATTTGTTATAGATATTTTTATGTTAGATGTTTACATTTGCTATGCCAGCTTAAAAAAAAAAATCTTTAGTTTATTTTGATACAGCACATGTGTTAGGTTTTTTTTTTTTAGATTAATTAAGCTATAAAGTAAATATGTGCAATACTTTTTATTAACTTTGAAAGCTTTAGTATTAAAACATCAATGCGCTTTGCCTCTTCTGTGATAGTCGCGCTTCTTAGGATGGGGATTTGCTTCTGGATTCTGTATTTAATCAATATGTGTTTTGTTCATAATTCACTCATTTTCTTTACCACTTGATAGCATCGCTAGTATTACTAGTTTTGAGCAATTAGGATGCATAGTGTAGTTTAGATAACAGAATTAAATTTCAGCGAAAAACACTTCGAGCATTTTAAGACATACCAACAGACAAAGCCGCTCACATGAAATATGAGACTAAAAAGAAAGGGTTATTAAATAAGCTTACATTCTTTTTTAGATACCCTACACATCAAAATGCTGTACCAACAAAGGAAAGTACAGTAAATGCATAATTCTGTAATATGAATGTTTACTATTGCTTTCAAAGACAAATACTGTACTTACATATTAGACAAAATAATTACAGTGTCACTATCCAGCTATTAGTGAATTTTGTTTTATTTTTGCTGTACTGCATTACCTTTGGAATGTGCACTCCCTTGGTTCAATTAATCAGTTATCATGTTTTCAGTCTGTGAGACTAATAACATACTGTATATTTGAATGATTTTTGTTTTGAAGTACATTAATTGCTTGATGTCCGTATGATTTCTTGACTGTTTGCAGGAAGAATAGTATAAATTTCATCCATTGGCACTCATACTTTTGTTATCTACAGAAATATAGGAAATACTGAGTTTACCGTGCTATTTTTCATCTTGCATTACTCAGAGACAAAATTTGTAAATTTTTCTACCATTGACCGCACTCTGAAAATGTACTCTCTGAGAATTCTGAGTTGAATGGAGGTACTGCGCAGTGAATAACAATACTCTTATATTATTTCCAAAGCACTCTTGAAAAGGTCTAATAGCTAATTTGGGGTGTTGAACTCAGACCCTCTTGGTTGGCACCAGGCACTGTGTTCATAGAGCTTTCATAAATTGCAGATGTATTTAATGTATTTTCATATACTGATAGATATGTATACTGTAAAAGAATGTGTTGTTTTTCTTGTATACATAAGGTATGTCAGTCTGTCTATATACAAAAGCCATTATCCCCCTTAAAGGGAGGCTGATGCAATGAAAAAAGCTGACTATTTGTAGGAGGAAAATACAAAGAAGAGAATTTCCAATCTCTCTATGTCCCACTAAGTCGACTTTTACAGCACGCAGGGAGCACGTTCACTTATGGGGTGCATATGTCGGTACAGATCTGCAATAATTTTTATGGAACTTCGGATGAAAATGGTGTTTCTTCTCATATGACTTTGAGAGGAATGGAGTTGAATGATATATTAATAGTCATTGATGGAGGTTGTTAATATAGCAACGAGTTGCGCAAGAAAAGGAGATGAAAGGGGAGTGGTTAATTCGTTGATATATTGATTTTCTTCGTCAGCTGCACTTCTTTTGGAACTTGATGACTTCTAGAATAGAATCTCTTTATGTATTTTGTGTACAGACACTCCCAAACTTACGAATGCGTTAAGTTCCAGAAGTTCATTCATAAGTAGAATTGCTTGTAAGTTATGTTTAGGTAAAAAGACATTTACTGCACAGTACATATATATATATGCATTATTGTACAGTACTTAGGCTAAAAACACTCAACTACTACATAAAGCTGAAAGTATACATTATTCATGAATTTTAAAACAGTCATACTAATTTCATAAAACAGGACAGTAATACTAGATTAATACATGGGTAGATAATGGATAGGTTTTTGTTTGTATCTGTGAATGTACATAACTTGGTTGTTTGTAAGTAGATGAGTTACTGAAGTATTAGTGTATGTGTGGTGAATAAAAGCTCTCACTTTTAACCATGAAATTTATACTGAATTCTGTTCTCTGCTTCAGAAACAAAACCATGGGAGATAGCGACGACGACTACGAGCGGCGACGGCGTGATAAATTCAGGGGCGAACGCTCGGATTACATGAGCAGTAGTGCCAGAGAAAGACGAGATGACAGCAGACGGGGTCGCGAAGATTGGTCTGAAAGGTGAGAGATGCCAATGATAATGATTTATTTAGCCAAAAAACTAAGCCTATTAAGTTCTAGTAATGTAATACCTTTTAAAAGTTGGGTTCTCATGCATTGAGGGTAAATAGATCCTAGTGATTTTTTCATCTTATAGAAGTTGCAATAGCTCTCGTTTTGCATTTCAGAAATCGTGATAACTGGGGAAGCCGAGAGAGGGGATCTTCTAGGAGGGAATACAGCCGAGACTATGGTCGATCCCGGGACAGGTACTCACCAAGTCGCCATGACATGTCCCCACCCGTCAAAAGAATGCGACAGGATTGGTAAGTGTTTTTACAGTATATTTACATTATATGTTATGCAACAAAGGAGGTCACAATAGCTCAGTGGTAGAGTCGCAGCTCGAGAGGTGATACTCTCAATCAAGCCTACCACATGGCATTAGGAAAGACACCCTGCCTTAATCCCCCAGTTCTGAGTGTGTGTGTCCACCCCCAATTGAATAGGAACAAATATTGACGCATGAAACATGGACATTTGCACGATTAACTCGTTGATGGATTATTTGTCATTATTATGCATAAAATTATCTGAGAGCCTGCAGTAATGAAGTGCTTAGAGCAGTTGAGTGTGGAAGTGACATACCCATGTTTAAACATACCTTGGGATATTACAAGGGGCATCCAGCACGATGATCCATAAAATGGAAAACAACATTATAAGTGAACTTATCTATATGGAAATTTCTAATAACATATTATAATAAAGTTCAAAAGTTTCCACTCCAAGGTATGCTTTTCAGCCTGTCAGTGGGATCAGTCTGCCAATTAATCCTTGATGAGTTCGTTTGAAAAAGGCTCGATGCTTATTTCATTCACTTGCTTTATTCTCGATATACTGTACATTTTAAAAAGAACTGTATATTACAAAATAGTAGAATAACTGAAATACTGTATAGTCTCCATTTATATCTAGATAAAAACCAAAAATCCCTTAAATGCGGAATACTGTATAGTCTCCATTTATATCTAGATAAAAACCAAAAATCCTTTAAATGCGGATTCAGCAATTTTAGCCTCACCAAACCTTCGCCCAAAAAGATAACAATGTTATCTTATTTAATTCAATGTGAATGAAATTTGTCAAATAGGAGATCCTGCCACTGAGGCCGAGTGGTAACTCTTGCGACATTGATTTGTCGGGTCGTGGGTTTGCAGTGTGCCACATTTCAAGGTTAGAAAGATCATTTACCAAAGTGCTTCTCAAGAAGGCATCATTTTAGCCCTCAGTAGGAAAGGGTGTTCGTGACATAAAGCAGAGCATGTTTAGGTAACTAAACAATAATTGCTTTTTCGTTCATTTCAGGGATGATCGGAGATACAGCACGTATGATAACGCTGCCGGAGGCAACTATGGGGCATATGGGGGTGCCTATGGGCAAGACTACGGGCACCCTGCACCTCATGGAGGAACAGCAGGAAGGTATGTATAGTTTTTTTTTCCTTTTAAAGGTGTGACACCAGAACATCCCCCCCCCCAAAAAAAAAATTGCCTTCCTTGGGCCTGGGCACAAAGAAAGTATAAAGCAAAGCTTAACAGAGATAGGGAGTGTTGTGACTTGTCAGACATGGAATTAATAAGAGATGTGCAATGACTACACGAGAATATTCGATGTAGATGTAGGAATAGGAAAAGAACCGTACTGAAGGAAGACTCAACAATGAGCTGTCCAGGACAGTCCTGTTTTAAGTCTTAAATGACCTTCAGCTGTAGAATTGCAATGGGCAGCTGTTGCCATGGGCCAACCTACTACATTCATATCAGAAGTCGTGCAGGAAGGTTACTGTACCCCAGAATATAGCTGGGTGGCCAAAGTTGTAACAAAGTCTATGTGGCAACTGGGTTTCATTATATCTTTAGACTCTCTGAATTGTAATTTATGACTGGAAATGATATTCAGGGAGGGAGAGAGAGAGCCACCCTCCACTTTTGCTATTGTGGTTTCAATTCTCTCGGTCACCTACGTTCGGGAATATATCAAATGGCTAATAAATGCTTGCAACTTAAGGGATTGTGTATAATTACTCGTTGACATCAGACATACAGAACTGGAGCAGTGCACGAATGTGTAATGACTGCGGTTGTTATTGTAATTTGCGTTAGAATTATAATGCTCATATCTCGCTGTAGACGAGCCGAGATAAAAATATGAAGGACGTTAGTATTTTTTTTCATGTCTTTCGAGCTAGATAAGAATGTTATTAATACTAATATCTTTCTCAGGTTGGACGACTTGGGGCCCACACAGCCTCCCATGATGTCGTTCAAGGCGTTTATGGAACAGTGCGATGACACTATTTCGGAAGAGGAAGCTCTAAGGAAGTATTCTGACTATAAATTAGAATTTAAGAGGCAACAGCTTAACGAGTTCTTTGTCAACCATAAGGAAGAGGAGTGGTGAGTTGTTTCTTTGTGACCTCTTTTCTTGAGCAACAGCTCAGGGATAGTGAAATAGGGTAATGGTTTAGGGGTAGGTCTTAAGAATAGAGTTTTTTCACATCAACAGAACCTTTTGGATTATTCTCAGATAGTTAGGAAATATGGTAGTACTTGTGTTGTAGTTATTACTACAGTAATCACATCCTCAGTAGTATAAAAAATTTATGGTATTGATTGTTAGCTCCTGGCTAGTTATGTTTTTTCACTCAAGTCTTATAATTAGTGTAAATTATATTCATGATTATCACTTTTGAAATTAGGTTGAATATATTCTTTTATATATTTTAATAGCTGAAGTTTTTAAAATTTTTACTTTTGTGGAGCTTTTAGGCTTCAGAGTATATACATAAAAGAGAAAAATGCACAGGTATTGTAGTATAGAAAAAAATAGTCTCATATCTTAGAAGATAGAATGATTAGGTATGAGCAGTCAAAATTAGAAGTATTTTTGAGATATTTATAACACTGTCTATCTGGATAGGGTATTTAGAGTACCCCTCTTATTTTTATAATATTTTGAATGTAATCTTTGAATCAATATTAATAACATTATCTAAAAAATTAGCAGTAGAAACCACTGGTAGGGATGGAGCCATTTATATAGGATTATTAGTACATGTTATGTATGCAAAGGTTTTATTATCATTACCTCAGACACGCAGGACTCAAGAAAAACCGCAAAGGTTTGAACAACCTTGGGAGCATTTGAGTCCTCTGTGTGTCTGATTTTGAAGGGAAAGATATGTAGCCATGAGATATCTGACTCTTTCACAGTAGTTAGCAAGACAGAAAGTTGAAGGAGTTTGGAAGGAAATCTTGTTTTAGTCAGGATTTCCTGTTATTTCTAATCTTAACACCTTTTTGCCCCCAAAATAGCCATTTTTCCAGCAACCTCCACGAACTGCGTGCAGCATTCCGCAAGCCACCATTTTGATTCTGTGTTCACATGTGAAACGAGATGCGATATAATCACAGCCATTGGCACGCTTACTCGATTGCGGTCATTTAGGGTTTTTCACTGCGCGCAATGCAGTGCTAGAGAAATGCGATCTAAATGTTTAGGTTATATAGGGGGTCGCACAATGACCTGTCGATAAAAAAAAACGCACAACCGGCCACACAAAACGGCAGCCCATGTGAGAGAAAACAGGTGTAACCAACCTGTCAGGTGAGAATTATTGTTGCAAAGTGGTCAGATAATGATAATCACCAACTCCAATCATCCTTAGAACTATCCATTGTAATCGTCAGACTTATATAAAGTACAGTATTTTGTTGTTACTTTTTTTTATTAAGAGGCTAAGCAAGTCATGGAAAGTGATGATCAACAATCTTGTTCTTAGTTATTATAGGTTTTAAAATTAATTTTATGATTTCCCTTTATTTTATTGGCACTATTCTTCAGCATTAGTGTATCATTCTCTCTCTCTCTCTCTCTCTCTCTCTCTCTCTCTCTCTCTCTCTCTCTCTCTCTCTCTCTCTCTCTCTCTCTCTCTCCTCTCTCCTCTCTCTCTCTCTCTCTCTCTCTCTCTCTCTCTCTCTCTCTCTCTCCTCTCTCTCTCTCTCTCTCTCTCTCTCTCTCTCTCTCTCCTCTCTCTCTCTCTCTCTCTCTCTCTCTCTCTCTCTCTCTCTCTTCTCTCTCTCTCTCTCTCTCTCCTCTCTCTCCTCTCTCTCTCTCTCTCTCTCTCTCTCTCACTCTCTCTCTCTCTCTCTCTCTCTCTCCCTTTCTAAAGTAGTACTCATTTAAATTATGAAATGGATGATGTGAATGTGATGAATTGCCACATCTAGACTCAGGTGAGGTCAAAGTTCATGATCTAAATACAGACTCTTTTACCCATTGACAGTTCTTTTATATTGAACAATAGAAAAATGAACTAATTCTTTCATAATATCCAGGTTCAAGGCAAAGTATCACCCAGAAGAGTGTGTCAAACGCAGAGAAGAGCAGTTATCAAACTTAAAGGTAAGTTTTAAAGTTAAGCTTGGGGTAATCTTTTAAATGTAAGCTTAGAGTAAGCTTTTCTTATTTAGATCACTACCTCTTCTTGCCATAAAATGCATTATAAAGGAGGTCATTATACCCAGGACATGGGTACTGCAGTTACTTAATAGTGGAATACTAAACTCGGGAGGTGACAGACCCATGATTGAGCCCACCGAGGGGAGTTAGGAAAGGCATCCAACCCATATTTCCCTGCTCATATATATCTTCGAATACAGCCCCATATTGGGAACTAATAAATATCATGCAAAATGAGGATTATTCTATAATTTATTATAATGATGTACAGCATTTAAGAAATTTCTGCAAACTGAGCTTTATTGTTTAGTGTTTTGGTCTGCCGTTAAAAGTCCTTGATATACAGTATTATGTAAGGAAAATATTATGTTGACTTTGTGAGGAATTATATTTCCTCATCACCGTATTTCTCCTTAGTTATCATGCCGGACTCGGCCGTAACGAAGCAGGAAGTAGGGCTTCTACACACCCTACCCCTGTCTCATCTAATAGCTGGTGAGCTAGAAGAAACATATCCATCAAACTTACCATCTTCTGTCAGGGATTGCCACTGCGGATTAGTCATCTCCATATTGCCTTATCCCGGGTGTACTCCTCCGTCACACCACACTCCTTCATTTTCTCCCACACCTCCTCTTTTGCTTACCTCTCCCCCTCTAGCCTGGCACCTCCATCCTTAGCATCCTTCTCCCAACATGCCTCTCATTCCACCTCACCACATGTTCAAACCATTTCTAATAGACTGTATCCTGTACTCTGCTTCATTTCTTTTTCTCAGAGGGACTGTCTGCAAACCTTACAACATAGCTTAAGCATCATAGGATCCGGTTTTACGTCTCGGATTCCCGTTTCTGTTAAGAGCTAGGATGTTGTCTTTCAAAAGACTTTGGTTTTGGCAAATGCAACCATCACCCTGAGTGAATGCCCCTTCTTAACTCAGACTATGGCGGGTCTAAAACTAACAACCTGATGAATCAAAGTCGCATATGCCACCAGCCCGACCACAGCCTGAGAATCATTTGTTGTACAAAATGTGTACGCCTTGCAAGTTGGCAAGAACTTCAAAAAATAAATTTTCACCAGATGCACAAGAATTTAGAGAGTTTAGGTTGTGTTTATTTTGTTCTGATGCTTTATTTTTTATACTGAACACATCCCAACAGAGAACGTCTTCTCTTACTTATTTTCTTCTATGCATCCATTTCTGTTATACATAAAACTATTGATTTTTTTTTTTGCATTTTTACCTTAAACAAGCTCACATGCCTTATGTCTCTCTATCGTTGATAGTTGTGCCTCTTTACTTTCCCAGCATGTATAATCTTTTTCTAAAAGCTCTTTGTTTCTTATTTGTACCATTTTTGAGTAAGTTCTCGTTGTGTTCCCATTAAAATTCAATCTGCTTTCTCTGCATCTCATCCCACTTCTGTGTGGGGACGATGTTTCTGATTGCTCTCCTCCAATCGTATATGACATCTTCAGACAGCTGCTCAATATATTTGTGACATAAATTGACATTGTACAATTGTTTGATCACTTGAGAGCTTAATCATATGATAACTAGCCATTTTTATGTCCAGTCAAATTTTTCATCTCTACATTTTACATTTTCTTGTTAAACCCACAATTTTTTGGGATCATGTACAAAGGAGTAACCCCAGAGTGCTATAGGGTTAGATATATATAAACAAGGCAAATCACAACCTAACAGATAATGGTGTTATTTAACTTTATATAGGGTTCTGGGGCTTGCTCATCTTTTCGAGATCCCATTTTTAGTAATTTTATTGACTCAGAGCGAATTTTATTGTACAGTGAATTGTAATTGTACAGCTTGTTCTACACCTTTCTTCTGAGTGGCGAGTGGTTACATTTCGAAAATTAAACAAACAGACGGTGTTGTAATTGTATAACTTGTTTTGACGCCTCCCTGCTCAGTGGTGAATACTTGTATTTTGTAATTTAATTGACTCAGAAATGTACAGCTTGTTTCTACACCTTTCTTCTCAGTCACGAGTTGCTGTATTTTGTAAAGTAATTGACTCACAGACTGAATTTTAACTGTAAAACTTGTTTCTAACACTCCTTCTCAGTGCCAAGTAGCTGTATTTTGTAAATTAATTGACTCTGACCGAACTGCAGTTATGCATCTCGTTTCTACACCTCAATTCTCAGTGGCAAATAGCTGTATTTTTTAAATTTATTGACTCTCAAACCAACTGTTAATTGTACAACTCGTTACTACAGTACACCTTTATTCTTAGTGGTGAGTAGCCATATTTTGTGAATAAATTGATTCCCTGACCGAATTGTAAATGTATAACTCGCTTTTATGCCTCCCTTCTCAGTGGCGAGTTGGTTGTATTTTGTAAATTGGCAAACCGAATTTTAGTTGTAATGCACATTTCTACACCTTCCTTCTCAGTGGCGGGTAGATGTATTTGTCGAGCTCTATGATGCGAAGAGAATGGAAAACACAGTTGATGCCGATCAGTCGGACCAGCTTCTGAAACTCTTGGATTCCGTTGTGATCAAGCTCGAGGGCGGCACTGACCTAGACCTGCAAGTTCTTGACCAGGTGCCGGAGGAGGACGTCAAGCCACAGATCACTGAGGAAGAAAAAAAGCCATTTATTCTTGGCGAAGAGTAAGTACTTACTGTTTTTCAAAGTTCCTTTTTTTTGTTAGTAGTTAATTTGAAAATCATCTTTGAAATATTTGCAATGAAATGGACAGGGAGCACTGTAGCGTTGTGGTAGAATGGTCAACTCGAAGAGTGACGGATGCACGTTCGAGTCATGGCGGGGTGATGGGAATGGCATCCAGCCTTAATCCCCCAGCTTGAGTCTATCTGTGTCCCTCCCCAAGTGGGGACTAATGTTGAGTTCACAGATCAATGTGGCAGGATAAATCAATTATAGACACGAAAATATAGCTTTAATATTGTGGCCAAATTATAACATCGTATACCGACCGCTTCTCTACAATTCACCGCTGATCTACACATAAACAAACAAACAAAAGACTCTCGAGAAGTATTTGTATACTGTATATTATATATAATAATTTAAACAGAATTAACATACACCCTCTCTTTTAAACAGAAAAAAAGACTTTAAAAGATTACAACATTATACCGTATGCTGTATAAATGCAGAACTTAAAAGTTAAATATAACAACAATAACATAAAAAATTTCTTTTTAAGAAATGAATATTCTTTTACTTTTTCCTTCACAAAAACAATACAACATAACTTTCTATTTAAATATTATTTTAAAGATCCATTTTCAAAGAATTTACCCCTTTTTTTTGTCAATACATCAGCCAACTGTGCTTTTGAATCTAACCAAAATATCTTCAACTCACCATTTTGAACGATTTCTTTGAGAATAGCAATGTCAATTCTTAATCTTTTTTCTGATACATTTTTAGCTGAGTGCACATTATCATAAAGTGAACGGTTATCTACAAAGAGTTCTACAGGCAATTTTCTTTCTCATATAGTATTTGAGACAACATACGTCCAAGATAATAGACCATATCCACTGCCTCAGCAGTTGCTAGTGTTTCTGCTGCAAGTGTGCTTTTTACAACCCTTGTAATTTTCTTTGCCTCCCAATACAATGGACAACTATTTCCATTTTCACACAAGAAAAATTACAAAGCCCCCAACACTACCAAATCCATCTGGGAGATTAGCATAGGAGGCATCACTGTATACAACCAATTTATACTTGGAAGTATCACCTAATCCTGGGAAGCATATTGAACTCTCAAAAGTACAAGCTTTCCTTAGACATTTATTTGCCTCAATCAGATCTACTCTAGACTTATTGACCTTACAGCTAAGATCTAACACATCATATGATATATCAGCTCTTGAATTAGTACGCAACCACCCTAGTTGGCCTACAAGACACCTAAAACTCACCTTTTCTTCTTCACTACACTCCATATTCTTATATAATCCTTTAGCAGCACTTACATTTATAGAGTTTAGAGATTTACAGCATGCATTTTGATGAAGTATGATTCCATGTTCATTCTGAATAATATCTAGACCAATATACCTGAAAATAGTATTACTTTGTTCCCTAACCTGAAAATAATTTCTTATTTGGGTAATGACAACATTTTCAAATATCTTAGTTCCTCCCCACAAGAAATCATCTACATACATTAAAAACAAACCACATAATTCTCCTTCATGGTACCAGTAGAATGCAGCCGGGTCACTTGCTTACATCCCATCTTTAGCAGGAAAGTCTTTACTGTGAGATACCACTTCCTAGCTGCATCATTAAGGCCATATGCACATTTTTTCAACTTCCACAGTATATTATTGTCATAACCTGCTTCCACAGGGGGAATAAGATATACTTCACACTCAAAAGTGTTCACTCTGTAGAAATACAGCCTTAATATCAATAGAATTTACTGCCCTTTTTTGGAAGACAAGATAGCAACGAAAGATCTCAACACTTCCTTACTAACAGTGGGAGAATCTGACTGAATGTTTTCTTTTTCCTCGAAACCTCTGGCAACCAGCCGTGCTTTAACTCTCTTTTTTCCAGTACTGTTTTCCTTTTCTGTTACTACCCATCGAACTGATAATGCTTTTTGACCCGTATTCAAACCTCTTTATGCACACCATAATTCTTCCAGCTTTTCAGTTCTTCTTCTTTTGCTTTGATAAGTTCGTGATTTTCTGTATTTTCACATGCCATTACTATTTCACTAGGTTCCTCATCCAATACAGGGACCCATTTTTCTACATCTCTGTACCAGTCAAGAGTTGAAATTCGTCCATCTTCCTGTTCAGTATTCCTCCAACTACTGTATTTTCCTGTGGATTTTCCAGCACGGCTATGCACAGTGCACTACCTTTAATTGTGCCCTTAAGTGTGGTGTGGTCCTCTTCTTCCTCTGTTTTATCACAACTTTTGTTTTCTACAATATTTTTTACAATATTTTCAACTGGATTTATAACTGCTTCTATCTCTTTACTTGTAACCTTCTCTGTTTATCTTTGATGCCTCAACATATCAAGTAGTAAATTTCTTCCTTCTTCAGTATTTTTGTCGAAACTGTATGGTATCTTTTGAATATGCATTTCATGGGCTCTTACAATATTTGAACCATATTTAAAGATCACTGTTTTACCATCTTGACCAATGACGAGCAGGTCCTTTCCATTCCTTTTGCCCTTCTCTCTTAAAATACACTTGATCACCAATTTTAAGGGCTATTCCAGTGTTTCTCACTTTATGTCTTGGTGCCCGTCGTATTTTCTTAGGTTTCTGCAGCAATAAAAAGCTTTTCTTGTGGAATGAGTAGCATTGAGATGTTTAGCTATCATTTCACTAGATGTTGTACCTTCCAGTGCAAGAAGTTCGTCATTCATGGTACATGGCAGTTTTGGATTCCTTCCGTATACTAGTTGATAAGGGCTGAAACCCCCTGTCATGTGAAGGCAATTTTTAGCATTGACTGCCCATGCTAGAGCCACTTTTAAAGATAATTCTGGTTGCTCTGCCACTGTTTTGGCCACCATTTCGTCTATAACCGCATGATTCCGCTCACACAGGCCATTACTAAAGGTGAATATGCAGCTGTATGCATCACTTGAATGCTCATATTCTCGCACATCTCCAAGAACGAGTTGTTAGCAAACTCACCACCATTATCACATAAACCAGTTCCCAACCAAGTCACCTTAATTTTCTCAACTGTCTCCTTAGGTTCTTTACTTTTAATCACACATAATTTTGAGAATCTTGTTTCCTTGTCTACCATATGCAGAAAATATGTATCTCCTTTCCTATACTCCTTTAGGTCTACCGCTACAATTTCATATTCACACTTACAATTGACCTTGATGGCGTTTTCTTATACTTCATGCATATATCACGGCTATTTGACACTTCTTCAGCATATATAAAGCACACCTCGTCTTTTACACCAGCATCCTTTACTAGCTGCATCAGTCTCTTATAAGTGGGATGACCAAATTGTTGGTGTAGTTTTTCAATTTTTTTCTTTTTTTCTTTTACATCACCTAAGGTTAGCATAATTTCTTCTGTTTTTTTCCAAGCTTCCTTCTCATCCCTAAGTGGAAGGCAATAGTGTTCTGAAGAAGTGCACCTCAATTTAATTTGTTTTCCATGTATTATCGCAACATTATTGTCCAAGTCCAGTCTCATTTGTGCTCTCTTCATTGATTTCATGCTGAATAGAAGGGGAATAGAGCAATTCACCACTTCAGCTGTTATATTTGCTTTGTTACCCATACTTTTCACTGGATATTTTGCCTTCTTCATTGATTTGTGTACACTACCGTCACCAAATGTATATGTTGCTTCACTTTCTTCCTCCTCTATCATCAATTTCTCCTCTTCTGATAACGTCTGTTTATGCTATTTCAACCAGTCAATACCACAAACTGGAGAACTGCATGCTGTATCGAGAATAGCGTAACTAATAGATTCTGTTATCAACACTGACTTCATTTCAGGACTTTCAACAACAGCTTATGACTTCGCTTCGTGTAGTTCTTCATTTGCACTATTTACATACACATTTCTCGGACATGATGGAGACAAATGGTACTCGGATCCACATAAATAACACTTTCTAACTTTACCATATTTATCAGCAGAGTTTTTTTGGCCACTTTTCTCACTTCTATTTGCTATGTTTCTTCTTCCTCTAAATCCTGCACTGCCTCTTGCCCTCATGACTATATTTACATCCTCTGTTAAACACTGGCTCAGATTTTACTACTACTGCAGGAGTCTCACCTAGGCCTACATTACATGACACTGCTCCCCATGACAATACTTCTTGGATTCCAAAGAATTTCTTTAAGGCTTGCTGCATGGACTCAAAAATTTTTTGCTGGTTCACTGAAAGATTCTGCTGTCAACACTATTTGTTTATCTTTAACCTCTAGTCCAGTAGTATGTATGATTTATGATGAAAAATAGATTTATTTTATATTGTTTATGCTTCTTATAAATTTTTTAGGACATTGTATTGATTATTTTTTATCATTATAATTCATATAAACTTTGCATCATAATGTATAGATTACTTTTATATCATTATTATTCATATATAATTTGCAGCATATTGTATAGATTACATTTATATCGTTATAATCCACATAGAATTTGTAGCATATTGTATAGATTACTGTCTATCGTTATATTTCCTATAAAATTTTCATCATATTGCATTAGTTACTTTATCATTATAATTCATGTAAAATATGCAGTATATTGTATAGATCACTTTTATCGTTTTATTTCATATATAATTTGCAGCATATTGTATAGATTACTTTTTTATCATTATATTTCATATAAAATTTGCAGCATATTGTATAGATTACTTTTGTATTGTTATAATTCTTATAAAATTTGCATCATATTGTATAGATTACTTTTTTATCGGTATAATTCATATAAAACTTACCGTATATTACATATACAGTATGAAATTTTTTATATTTCATTTCATTTTTATTTTTCATTTTTTTAGTAGTTCCGACGAAGGCGAAGACAAAGACAAAACAGACGAGGACAAAAATCCGGAAGAACCGTTGAAGATGGACATGTCGGAGGAACAGATGGAACTACAGAAAAAGGCCAAAGAATACCTGAAGCAGAAAGGTTCAGATGGAGAAAAAGGTAAAAATGACAAAGAAGAAAGAATACAAAGATAAAATATAGAACGTGTTAATGAAAAATACAAAGAGATAGTACATGAACGTTATTCTTGTCGTCCAATACGTATAACTGTGACTAATTGGTAGTTAGAGCAGAGTAGAAAACTCACTATTTTAATTTATTGAGTATTTTATTTATTTATTTACCAACCTTTGATCACATCGCTAAGCTCTTCTGGAGATAGCCTGGAATATTGAAAGTTTTGACATCTCGTTTTATCGTGGGAAAGAATCATAAAAATCTAGGGATGCTTATTAATTTTTATGAAAAGTTAGTCTTCATGTATAACAATATCTTTGTTATTCCTTTTCACTAGATTCAAGTCTTATGCTTTTGACTAAATAAACACAGTAAATAAATCTTCCATTTTGGCACAGTGAAAGCATCTGGGGCTGGTAAATATACTGGCTGAATTTTCGATCTTGACCCACAGTTGGATAAGTTTTCACTGTCTTAAGACATTACCAAACAAATTGGTCAACTAATTGGGGGGTTGGTGATTTCCTGTAGGTGTACATGATTTTTCAGCCATTGCCAGATCACTGGGCCCCAGGACTGTAGAGGGAGCTTGTGTCCTGACTATGTGGTAGTAGGTATATAGTCATGCTCTTCTGCTTTCACAGTCTCTTGCCCCTACCTTTCATTAGAAACCTTTAACAAACATTTCCAGAAACCAGAAAAAGAAAGCGCTCTGGTAGCTCCTCGTCGAGCTCTTCCAGTGACTCGGACGACGAGCGAATGGAGGAGGATTCCAAAGAACCACCTCCACCAGGAATGGAAGCCGAGGAACTCGAGTCTAAGACGACTGAAAAGAACGCAGAGAAGCAGAGCGAAGAGACGGAAAACGACACGCAGGAAGAGGATGACGGAGACTCTCAGCCGAAGGAGAATGGATTAACGCCTCCTGGTGAAGAACGCACCACCAGTGGCGCTGATGAGAGCGAAAAGAAAGGCAAGTTGGAAATAGTTTATGCATGCCTATGCAAGGATGTAAGAGGAGTGTTTGAGGTATACATTATTTGCTTCTGGTGAATATGTGTCCTTTGACTCTGCCACTTCCCCCTTACAAGGTAGAGTGTGGCTATTGTATATGCATGTAAATGTACAGTACTTATTTAGGGACATTATGGAGTTATTTGGTTAATTTTGGCATTTTATTATTAAGTTTGAGTATGATAAAGAGATATAAATAATATTTCCTTTATTGTAACTTTTATCTTCTTTTAGCTGTGACAATCTACTGACTTGCCAAAGAGACTGTTTTGTTCAAGTAATTGTACACTTACAATGCAAATTCTATTGTTATTTTCTACACTTAATGTATTACAGGTAAAAGAGTGCACCAGCCCTGATATCAAGCAATGTTTAATTTCATTATATAAATTCTTTGGCATTGTATTATAGATAGACTAACAATTCTTCATAATTTGTTTATGCTGTATTTGTTCTAATGGATGAAAAATTCTAGGATTGGGTTTATTTCACTCTTGGTTTGTCCATATTCTTAGTATTAGTTAGCTGCTCTAAAGCAAGCAGTTACCAAGAGATTGGTTTTGTGTCATGGATGCCCTTTTCTAGTAAGGGTTAGAGCGGTGCCTTCTTACAAAGGAATTGCTTTTGGCAAGTATGACTGTTACCTTAAGTCAGTGATTCCCAACCTTTACACCTTGGAGGAACCCTTATATATAGTATACTAATATATATATATTATTTTTTTTTTAGTAATATAGTTCTTGAGCAATATAATTCCTAAGAAATCTACAATTACATCGCATGACAGTTCACACTAATAAGTCAATAATGTTATGACTTCCTGTCATTTTGTAATAGCACATAGTTATTTTACGGTTTCTCGCGGAACCCCTAGTGATGGTCGGCAGAACCCCGGTTGGGAGTCACTGCCCTATGTGAATGCCCTTTCTAACCTTGGAGTGTGGCGGGTCCCCCACAAACCCTCAACCTGATGAATCAAAGTAGCGAGTGTTACCACTCCACCAAGGTGACCACTAAGCAATAACAAATAAGTTGCTATGTATCTCTTAGCATCATTTGATACACAGCCAAGACAGAGCTTGACAACAAGATAATGTCATTTCAGATGACTCCAAGAAGGGGGAGTCGGGAGAAGACCCGAAGGAGTCAGATAAGATCGAGGGTGACGACGAGGGCAAGGAAGAGGAAGAAGACCCCAAGCCGAGAGCCCTCCACAAAACTGCGTCCATCTTCCTGCGTAATTTGGCACCCACTATCACCAAGCAAGAAGTCGAAGCTGTAAGTTTTCAGAGCAGAATATTATATTAGTTGATTGATTACTTTTTTAATATCTTTTCAAACTCCAGTGTTAGCTTGAGAGTTATACCTTTAATATGATAATTTATGGGGCTGGTCATGGCATCATTGTAAACATACAAGGTAGCAAGTGCATATATATATATATATATATATATATATATATATATATATTATATATATATATATATATATATATATATATATATATATATATATATATATATCAGTTTTAACTATTTGGCTGTAAATCCCTGTCTCTATTTTATTTTGCCTTAGAAACTTATTGATTATTCCCTGGTTAACATTCTCGTATTGAAACCACAGTGATTCTAGTTTTGAGCATATGTAATTGAAATAGATAAAAAAAAAATTATAATTTTGTCAGCTATTACCTCCCAAATAGCTCCGTTTACTACTCTCATTCCTACTTATATTTGGGTCAGAGTTCCTAACCAGGCTCCTCCATAGTCCTTGATTTTGTGCCTGCTCTCAATTTTTATTTCGCCTTTAAATCCTCTTTCACACAATCTATCTACATTTGCTATGACCTTTCTCTCTTCCTCCTACTCTCAACTTCCATCCTCATCACTTTTTGGCCTTCGTAGTTGTCATCTCTTGGCATTACACGTGTAGCTCGTAGAGGCGTTATGTCTTTTTCTTGTCTATCAGTACTACTTCCAATGCTGCTCTGTTGATTTGGCGAGTTGCATCCCTTCCCCCACTGCCGAGGCCATGTAACACTCACCAAGCGGCCTTGTTTCACAAGTACTGTAGTGAAGATTTGCAGCTAGCGGGTTAGTCTGCTCAGTGACTGCTTTTTCCCTTCCAACTCCAGACTCTAGAACTCTGTTACTCCTGTCTTTCTTAATTCTTATTACCCATCTTTCTTCTAATCCTGCCTTATCTCTAGGTCTTCAGTACTTCGACTATTCTTTCAGCTTTTCTGCCTTGTTCTTAAGCTTCTACTTTTTCTTCATCTCGGTGTTCTCTTGGCGCCTGGGCCCGATGAGGGCAGTTTTCCTGCCTGTCCCGATGTCTCTTAAAAACAAACAAAATAAAAGTTCTTGAAAATGGTAGGTCTGTTACACCCAGCAAGGTTGTTATTCATAACTTATGCATGTCATATACTAGTCATAAATTAGTACAGTATTTGTCTCCTTACAGATGTGTAGACGCTACAATGGCTTTCTACGTGCGGCCATAGCCGACCCGCAACCTGAACGACGGTGGTTCAGACGCGGGTGGGTCACTTTCAAGAGACACGTCAATATCAAAGACATTTGCTGGAATCTAAATAACATTAGGGTAAGTACCTCATGGTCATTGGGGCAGAGTGGTAACGCTGGTAACTTTGATTCATCATGTCGATGGTTCGTGGCTCGCCACGGTCTAGGGCATTCACTTACGGTACCATTCACGCTTTCCAAAACCAGTCCTTCACGAGAAGGCATCATGCTAGCCGTTTCTAGAAAAGGGAGTCCATGATGTTAAGCCAATCACATCACATTGGGGTAAGTCCTTCACAACTATCCACGTGATTTGTCAGACTAAAAGGGATAGGGGAGCTGAGGGATAGCAGTCTGTTCCTTTTCTCAAATTGTTTTTTGTGCCCTGGAACAGCTCATGGAAAGAGTGAGGAGGGATAAGCAGGATATGATTAGTTTTAGTTCTTTTGTTAGTTTTAGTTATGTATGATATCAAGTTAAAAAATATACTTAAAACAAGGAGTATGAAACTTTGGGGCCGTGGTTAGAGTGCTCGACTCGGGAAGTGACAATCCCGTGTTCAAACCTATCATAGGGTGTTAGGATGGGCATCCAGTCTCACTTCCCCAGCTCCAACCAATCCTTGTTCATCCACATTCAAATGGGAATTAATAGCGATACATAACACTACAAATTAATAAGTACATAAATGAATTAATAAATAAATAAGTACAGTATATAACTAGGAGACATCTGTGATGGGAGCAAACATCAAGTATTCTTTGCATGTATTTCCTTTATGTCTCAGGAAATGAGGTAAAAGGGGACTTCATGGAGCAGTTGCTCCCTACTTGAGATTTTTATTTTTTTTATGCCTGAAGCAACAACAGAGGTAATTCTTGCTGACTTTAGTGGGATATCAAATCTTGTTGTAAAACCTATAATGAACCCATAAATACTAATAAGTTCACACTTCGGCTATCCACTCGTCTTACATGTGACACACACGCACACACACACCATAAGCTGATATTTCTCTTTGCCCTTTATTTTGAGTATTTTGTCTTTTAACTGTCAATTTTATATAAGCAGCTAATTAGAATGTAATTAAAAGTTATTATTTTGAGAAAATATAAATTATCTTTCTCTTTATTATAACTACAGTACTTCCATGTTTTCATTTTTGCTAATGATGTATTTTAATTTTGTCTCCAGTTGCGAGATTGCGAACTAGGGGCCATAGTCAACAGGGACTTGAGTCGCCGCATACGCACTGTGAACGGCATCACGTCTCATCGTTCGGTTGTGCGGGCTGACATCAAGCTTGCTGCGAAAATCATCCAAAATTTAGATTCTCGTTGGAGTCTATGGATCGAAGGCGAGATCTCCGAAGAAAATCCCGTAAGTATAAGAGTATATTAATTAATAAGTGAGTGTGAGTATTACAGTATTTTAATAGATGAGCAAGTATCCTCATCAAAGACCTAAATAGGTATGCCTACAGCAATTTGTTATCTGTTGATGTACTTGGTGATATTACTTTATCCCCAAGGAGCTAAATGTTGGCATTGGTGACTGTGTGGGCTTTGATACTGCCACCCCCCTTACCAAGGGCTTGTGGCCATCGTATATGTACTTGACTTCTCTGGTTATGAGTAAAGTAAAATTTTATCCTCTATTTTTTTTAATAATTGTGTCCATTGGCATCATTAGGTTAAGGTTTGGATAACCACTAGGGGCCGGATGCGCAGTGGATGAGCATTGTTCCAGGGCAACGTCAAAATTTTATTAAAATTCTGCGAGCTTGTCTCAAAGCAAACTGAGGGCTCGAACTTTTGCTCTGACATGCCAGTGTATTCTGGTGCTATGTTGCATCTTTTCTCCCCCTCATGTGTTACATTAAACGCTTAGGGTGAGTGAATGTTAGTGTGTAATCAAGCGCAATCAAGAGAGGATATTTCCGATAGCATGCCCGGCCTCTGAGGGTTCAATACAGTGAAAGAATAGTGGTTAGGATAGGCTGGATTAAGTTCCTGTTTTTGGAGTTCTATCCCTTATTGCAAACGCTTTACGTAAATAATCTATGTATTTTCCTTACCTCCCAATTGGTCAAAATCTCAAACATACACGTGCAAATGATTGTTTGTGTATTTTCCATCATATGATCGGTTTTTTTTTATTTCCTGGACTCCCCATTCTGATAAGGGCTAGAATGGTGCCATCTTGCAAAGGCCTAAAACTATTTTTTTTTTTTTTTTTTTTCCCCGCAAGTGTGACTTACCCTGAATGAATGCCCTTTCTAATCTAAGACTGTTGCAGGCCACGAACCCTCAACTCAAGGAATCAGTCATGAGTCACCGCTTCACCAAGGTGACCACTGTCTTTTCCTTTATGTGTTGCTACTCATCCCCATTCGAATGGATATTGACAGAGACAGGTTTGAGTTAGGAAATTAATGCTGGATGCCCCTCCTATTGCCCCACGCTAGGCTCAAACGGAGGATTGGTGCAATTTTATTCAGTGAGCCACTTATCTACCACTGAAGCTACTTGGATGACAACAACCATAACAATAGAATTTAGACTTCAAGGGTTTCACCACACCTTGTCTAATTTCATCTCGTCTCTTAATTGTTTATGGCGAGACATTTAATTAATGGATTAGCAGGGTTTTCCAACTCCCTGCAGAAAAGGTACTACGAAGTTGAGAGATTAAAATTCTGTTATTATCATATAATTAATAATTTCACTAATGAAATTACTCTTTCCAATTTACACAAAGCAGCTGCTTAGTCTCACGTCGTCGCTGAACCCGGTATTGAGAAACATCACCGACTACCTGATAGAAGAAGCAAGCGCCGAGGAAGAGGAGCTCCTGGGAGCCAACGATGTCTCCGCCAACAACTCCGAAGAGAAGGCTGAGGGTGAAGCTATAGAACGAGACCCCGGCCTCATAAGAGTAAGTGTGGCTTTGGGGTTTTTCCTCGGTTTTGTCTCTGTCTTTGCCCATGGTACAAATCTTGGGGTGTAGTTTTAGCTAATTTGAGTGGGAAGGAAAGGATGTTGAGAAAACACTTTGTTTGCTGATCACAAAGTATGTACCGGTAAGTACTTTATTTGTTTGTGACAGTTTTTGGAGAGGTATTATTTATAGCATGCTTAAGAACATTAGCAGATGCGAACAAAAACCTACCCATGTATTAATGTATATATTGCTGTACTGTATTATTACATTTTTATTACTGTATTAAACTTCATTAATACTGTATACTTTGTTCTTTCTTGTAGCTTAATGTCTTTAGCCTAACTACTGTACGGCACATACATATTCAGTACTGTACAGTACTTTTTTTGTTTTACCTAAACATAACTTGCGAACAATTCTATATACGAAAGGACTTCTGGAACTTATCGCCTTTGTAAGTAGGGGGGTGTGTGTGTACAGTACCATTACATATATCATTTATCCTTGTCTTTCATATTTGTACCAAAAGGAACTGAATGAAATTGAATTATGAACTTCAATGTATCGTTTCACTGATAGGTTCCTTACCACTGACTATATTATGAAATAGATTTTATGTAAACTTATGAGATAAAGTGGTAGGCATGAAAACCAGCTGTGATTGTCCTGCCTTATGACAGAATATCCTTGTCCACTGACCCTGTGGATAACCCAAGCAGGGTGGTGGAGGAGGAAGAGTGGCAGCTCTTTAACCCCATGGAACTTAGAGGAGTAATCAAAGTATATTAGCTTCTGGTAAATGTGTGTGCTTTGACTTGGCCACTCCCTTACAAGGGGGATTATTCCCCTTCTGTATGCATGCATGCAAGTAAGCAAGATTAAATTTTACGTTGCAGACTCCCTTTACTTATAAGGATTAGAACGTTGCCTTCTTTCGAAGGACTCCGATTTTGACACTGCGGCTGTTACCTTGAGCGAATGTCCTTTCTAACCTCAGACAGTGGGGGGTCTCGAAACGACAGCCTGACGAATCAGAGTCGTATGCCTTACCATCCCAGCCATGACGGCCACATGTACATGTGCAAATGTGTAATATAGAATTTGTGACCTTTTTCTTAACAGGTCCTAGATCGGCTGCTACTCTATCTGCGAATCGTGCATTCGGTCGATTACTACAATCACTCGGAATATCCAAATGAAGACGAGATGCCCAATCGTTGTGGTATCATGCACGCTCGTGGCATTCCTCCTTCCAGTAAAGTCACGCCTCAGGAAGTCACAGATTACATCAGGGCATTTGAAAATAAAATAGGTTCATTCCTCCAACCATTGACCAAGCTAAGTGATGATGAGGCCAAGAAATTAGGTAAGCATCTCTCTCTCTCTGACAGGCGCATACACTCATGTGCATACATGAAATACAGACCTCTCTTACCTCAGTGTCTAGACTTGAGTGTTTGAAACTATTGATACTGAATGGCCTTTCTTTGAGTTCTTGTTATAATATAATGGAGATAATTTGATGAATGATCTTACTTAACATGACTAATTACTGTATATTATTTATTTTTATGGTCATATTAACGTATAAACTAGAGCTTCCTATTATAATAAGTACTGTCATTCCTGCATATCAGGATTAAAGGAAGCCGAGGAGGAAGTGGAAAAATTTGTGCAGTCCAACACGCAGGAAGTTGCCAAGGACAAATGGCAGTGCCCCTTGTGCGGGAAGAAATTCAAAGGTGCCGAGTACGTGCACAAACACATCCTCATCAAGCATGCTGAGAAAGTGAAAGAAGTTAAAAAGGAGGTGAGTTTTTTTTTTATTTTTTTTTTAAATCATTTCCATTAACATATCCATGTGTTAAGTGCTTCCAATTTCAAGGAAAAATTCCGTGTGTTAACTGCTTCCACATTATAGGGGTGGATGCATACAACTTCAAGCTGGGGAATTTAGACTGGATGCCTTTCCAAATGCCTCATGGTGTGCTTGATCACAAGTCTGTCAGTTTCTGACTTAAGTGCTCTGACCAATGAGCTACAGCAGTCATAATAAACTGGGAAAAATCTTAGGCTTGCTTCTGGAATTTATCTTCAACAGTGGCTTGATCTTCAGTGTTCATAAATGTGCTTATAAATGAATGTGTCATTCCCTAGACTGCCTGACCGAACAGCCACGAGTCCTTAGGGAAGGCCACTGCTGATCTTTGTCTTTCCCACAGAACTCTCAGGGAGTGTATGTTGTGTTGTTGGCATAAATGGTTTCCTTCAGAGCTCTCAGGGAGTGTATGTTGTGTTTTTGGCATAAGTGGTTTCCCACAGAGCTCACAGGGAGTTTATTTAGTGTTGTGGACTGAGTGGTTTGGGCTCTCAGAGTGTATGTGGTGTTGTTGGCATATGTGGTTTCCCACCGCTACCAGAGAGTGTATGTAGTGTTATTTGCTTATGTGGTTTCCCACATATATTTTAGGGAGTGTATGCTGTGTCATTGGCATATGTAGTTGTAAGCTATGCAGTCTTTCATAATGTACAGTATATTGTATGCAGTGATACAATGAAACTCATTATGGAGTGAATAGTCATAGAGATGAAACTGGTTTATAAATTTATACAGCTTTTTCCTGTTGTACGTAGAAAAGAAACAAATTCGCTTGAGCATATGTTTGACTTAAAGTTGTGATTAGTTTTAGATTAATTTCATTAGATTCACAGTATTGGTATATTCATTTGTCTTGGTCTTGTACAGAAAATGCTCTGTTAACTACTTACAAATTTCATTTCAGGTAGAATACTTTAACAACTATTTAAGAGATCCAAAACGTCCCCAGCTACCTGAGTATCCAGGGAACAAACACGGGGGAGGCAGGAAGGATGACAGACCGGACCCCTATGTGGCGGCTTATCCTCAAACTGCTCCTGGGTAAGACTTATTTTTTGATGTTTTGAAAACTGTCAATAACTTTTGCAATATTCTTTGTTATTTAGCTTGTTTTTTTGTTACTGTGGCTGAGCAGTAACACTCGTGACTTTTATTCGTCAGTTTGAGGGTTCATGACCCCCAAGGTCTGAGGTTAGAAAAAGAATTCACTCAGAGTAACAGTCACACTTGCCAAAAATCTATGTTCTTTGCAAGAAGGCATCATCCTAGCTCTTAGTAGAAAAGGGAGTCTGTGTTGTAAAACCGATTGCATCAGTTTAGCTTGCCTTTTTTGCTATAAATCATAATAGATATATATCATGTAAAGTAGGGGACCACGGTGATGTGGTGGTTAGCGCACTCGACGGCAGAGTTAATAGACCCCCGAGACGAGAGCGTAGTGGGATAATAAGAATGTGACATCCCGTCTTAATTCCCTAGAGTCACACTTTCTTAAGATCACTCAGTGGATTGATCCCACTGACAGGCTGAAAAGCCTACTTGGGAGTGAAAACTTTATTTTTTTTGTTTTTATTAAATATACAACTCCAGTGCTAACTCCTACTCTTACATATTCATAGATATTTATTTAAGATACAATAATTTCTTCGAGTCATAAATAATCACATTACTTTGCTGTAACTGTCCATATATGTGCTTATGGAAGGGAAAGGCTGTTGAGGGTAGTTCCGGTATGTGAAGGATGTTAAGAATGCCAGGTATGGAGAGGGTGTTAATAGTGCCAGGAATGGGAATGGTGTTAGGAATAGTGCCAGGAATGGGAAGGATGTTGAGAATAGTGCCAGCAATGGGGAGGATGTTGAGAATAGTGCCAGGAATGGGAAAGGTGTTAAGAATAGTGCCAGGAATGGGAAGGGTGTTAAGAATAGTGCCAGGAATGGGAAGACTGTTAGGAATAGTACCTGGAATGGGGGGAGTATTAAGAATAGTGCCTGGAATGGGAAGGGTGTTAAGAACTGTGCCGATCGCAAAATGGACTTGGTTGTACTTCACACTTACATATACTTTAAGCATTGAAATGATAATTCCACTCTAAATGTAAGTCCTTTTAACACTATAAGTCAAGATAAAACAGCACTGTCAGATTAGAATAAAATTTTTCTTTCTTTTTTTCCTTTATTCTAGGTATGGGGGGTACAGTGGTGGAGCCTACGGCAGGCAGTACCCCACACCCCAAGGCTATGGGTACGGAAGCAATTATCCCAAAGATTATTACGGAGGTCGCGTAGATCCGTATGCCAGAGAACCGTACCAGCGTCCTCGCGTTACTTACAGGTCAAGGTAAAGTATATCGACCTAATATATATATATATATATATATATATATATATATATATATTTAATATATTATTATTATTATTATATTTTTTTTTATTATTATTTTTTTTTTCCTTTTTTTCTTTTTTTTTAAGTAGAGAGAGACCCCTACTTAAGAACGAGTTAAATTCCAGAAGTCCGTTCATTAGTAGAATTGTTGGTAAGTTATGTTAAGGTACAAAAAGTACTGGAGTGTACATACATATGTAGTACTGTACAGTACTTTATCTAATGGCAGCTAATACATATAACCTAAAGTTTACAATAGTAATGAATTTTAGTACAGTAATGATAATGGAATGCCGTACAGTACATTAATACAGAGGTAGGTTTTTCTTCGTCTCTGTGAATATTTGTAACTCAGTTTTTTGTAAGTTGGGGAGCGTCTGTGCTGCCTGTAGTAAAAAGTGCAAGTGTGGACATGATTGTAATTAATGGTTATGAAATGCTTTCTGCTTTTTTTATATATATATATATATATATATATATATATATATATATATATATATATATATATATATATATATATATATATATATATATATATATATATATATATATATATATCACCGTATAGTAGGTTGGCGCATGGCATCAACTGACCGTTACGATACTACAGCTGAAGGTCCTTTAGGCTGTCCTCGACAGCTCGATGTTAAGTCTTCCTTCAGTTACGGATCCTTTTCTGTGCTTACGTCTTCACGGAATGTTCTTGCATATTTGTTACACATCTCTTATTATCCTTTCACGTTTGATCAGTCACAACACTCCCCATCACTGTTCGTCTCTGCTTTACGTTTCATCTTGCTAGACTATGCAGAAGTAAGAATTCTGTTTTATTTATAAGAGAAGAAAAGCACGTTGGTAAAAAATTACTAACCTCCCTTATTTGGAGTAGCTGTGGCTAAGTATTTATCAAAGTTGGGAATTTACATAAAAGTTTTGCAGATCTTGTAAAGAAGCATAACCCCAGGTGCTGAGTTGATTCATATTTACAAGGCTAGTGACCTAACCTAACCTATCGATTTTGGGGGTTATTTAACTTTACAAGATCGAAATTTGCCTCTAGGATTATAGGAAGAAATTTGGTGTCAGAATGGGTTTTGATTAGACATGAATGTTTGTTGTATGTGAGATGTAAGTTCTATAAAAGGGAATTTATTAGTAATGAAAATCAATCTGCAAAACTCACTTCACCGCAACAACGCTTGCAATCAAACACATTTCAGAAGACTGCACAATCACATGTGCTAACAACGTGACATACATTCCCCAAGAGCTCTGTGGGAAAGCCCGGGATGGGCTGTAACCTTCCTTAGGGACTTGAGGCTATTTGACCTGGCAACCTTGGGAACAACTGCTCACACCAGAGCAATATAAGTGGAAATTTTAATCTGTACACATGTATTAGTGATGATAATGGTGAATAATTGTTAAGTCCACTTTGTGTGTTTCATGTAATAGTGTTGATATCAAGTCCATACTAACTCCTAACTTTTTTATGGTTTTTAGAGTGCGTTATTCATATTATTCTGGCCACCGTGGTGAAGTCATAATCCTCGCGATTGACTCATCAAGTCGTGGGTTTGCTGCCCACCATGGTCCGAGGTTAGAATGGGCATTCACTCAGGGTAAAGGTCACATTTGCCAAAAACCAAAATCCTTCGCAAGAAGACACCATCCTAGCGCTCGGTAGGAGAGGGAGTCCGTGACGTAAAACCGATCGGAGAGCTTTACTCTTCTTCTTTACAGCAGAAGCAAGATAACTGAAAATGAATTACCATTAGAGTACATCCTTGGTGAATGAAAGGGAAGGAAAGAGATTTCCTAATATTTCGTTTTGCTTAACCTTCAGATACATTACTTATTGTCTTTGATTTTTTCCATCTGTGTTTGCTGCTTGATGATAATTGTTTTTACCAAACTTGTTACAGAGATTTGAAATATCTGTTCATCCATTCATTAGCTGCTAAAATATTGATGACAATACCATTATAGAATTGCTATAAAGAGAGGTTTTTTTGTTAAACTTCTTCAATATATCACCTGAGGCATTCTACATTGGAGTGCGTCAAAACTTGTATCTTTTTCAATAATTGTCTTTCACTGTATGAATAAACTCTTATTCATGTATTCTGTAATGGATTTGCCAAAAAAATTTTATTGGAGAAGTTACTAAAAAACAAAAAGAATTGATAACTGTAAACAGCTTTTCCTGCTTTGCTTTATAAGAAATCACAGCATAAAGAAATCAAAATTATTAGCACTTGTCTTGGAGTATTATTATTATTATAATTATATGTTTTCAAAGTATGACATCAGGACAAAGAAAAGTGCTCTTCTTGGGCCTAGGTACAAAGAAATAGAATGCAAAGAGAAACAGAAATGGGAGTGTTTTAGCTGGTCAGATGTGAAGGGATAGTAAGAGCTGTGTAGCACGTCTCAAAGAATATTCGGCATTAATGTAGGCTTAGAAACAGAACCGTAACAGAAAGAAGACTTTAACATTGAGCTGTCCTGGACAGTCCCATTTAATTCCAATAGACCTTCAGCTATAGCATAGCAATGGGCGGCAGGTACCATGGACCAACCATTTTTATTTCATGGTATAATGATATTTGCTTATGATGGTACTGTATCTAGTTTTGTTCTTTGAAAGCAATTGTAGATATTATTTATTTGTGCTGTTCTGTAATTTTGAGCATGACACCTAGACAGGCAAAGAAAATTGCTCTCATCAGGCCTGGGTACCAAAAAATATTTGAACCAATAAAAAACAGATGGGGAGTGTTGTGACATGTCAGATGCTGAGGAAGCATGTCCCGGTCTGTGATCAGAGAATGGCTAAGTAGAGATTTTTGGACCTATTTGAAAGTGAATGCATTTAATGTAAGTTTTTTACGCAGCATTTTACCAGGGGTTGATTTATGCCTAATTGTAGAGATCGTCACATATTGATGGTTTTAACGTTATATATAAGAATATTTGAGGTTTTGCTGTCATTAAGGAAAAGTGGCAGTAACCTATTATTTGTATTTCGTTTGTAAGAGTAGATAGGTGGTAGATCAGAATTCAATGTTCGTGTCCACTTGAAAGAAAAGTGACAGTATTTAGGATTTCTTGATTTATTTAGGGCTAGAGTTCCAAGAGAGAATTATCGGTAGATCAAACGTGTTCGGGAACATGGAGAATACACTGAGACACTGACAAAAGCATTCTCTCTCTATCCCTCCAGCCTCCCTCCCATCCACCCAACCTGGAGACCTTATTTTTCATACAGTGTCCTTTAACATATTTTACCTAGGTAGTTCTAGTACTGGCGACCAGTGTGCCTTTGGGAGTTGTCGGCCCCTTTGCCAACTAAGTAATGGTTTTTGTTTCCTTTAGGTCGGGCGATCCCCGTGAAGTCATTGGCTACCATGATTTGGATGCTCCTGATGATATCGATCTCTTTTAGGCCTAGACGACACCGCCCAATTGTACGCACCGTTCCAATTGCCAAGGTCTTGGTTCAGCTCTTAGTGTTACGTCTCTTGGTAATAAGATGGGGTTTCAGTATAAGAAGCAATGGTATTATTTGAAAGTCAGTATAAACAATAACAAGATCGAATGTCATTATAAGAAGTAATAAGATGGAGTGTCAGTATAAGAAGTGTTTAGATGGAGTGTCAGTATAAGAAATAATAATGTGGGATATCAATATAAGAAGTAATGGGATTGTTTGAAAGTACATATAAGCAGGAATAAGATGGAATATTAATATAAGTAGCAATAATATGAAGTGTCTATGTAAGAATAAGATGAAGTCTCAATGTAAGAATTAATAAGAGGAGTGTCAGTAATAAGTATTACTGTGATAAGATGGAGTGTCAGTATTAGAAGTAATAAGATGGGAGTCTTCATTGCTATATTTAGTCATGTTATTGCTCGTTTAATAGGCTGTATAATACAACAAGTCAAGTAATAACTAAGATATATTGACTTGAAGACATTACTATTTTACACAGTATTAAAATATAAGATATTTGAGAGTACTTTGGGCATCTTATTACCAAGAGAAAAGTATTGACTATGATAGCTGCAATTACAGCAGTCTTATTTAGAGTCTTTACTTGAAGAAAATAATATTTCTTAGTATTCAAAACTGTTGATCAATATTACTCATTAGAATGTTAAAAAAGACTTCGCAATATTTTTTGTCAGACAGAATGGGCTTTGAGTAGAAATATTACTTTCTTTGTAACATCACTAGCTTGAGGGACCTGCTAACGAGACTATATAATAAACCACCACAACCTTAATTATAATTCAAATACAACTTTATTATCTGTCTTGCAGGTTTTTTGTCCTGTTTATTCAAGGTTTATAATTATGTGTGTGGTACATATATGACGTACAGCTCTTTATTGTCGTTATGTGCCGAGGACGTTTTTCGTCCTAGTATTAGTTTGATCTTTTCTAGTGAAATATGATTAATGTCACCATTAATTTCTCTCAACTTTTCTTCTTCTTTTTTTCAGGGTTGGTTACAGGGACCTGGACGCTCCGAAGGAAGACTATTGAAATTGACATTGAGAGTGTTTTTGTAACATAATGTGTCCATAAATATCGCTGACAATATCATACACTCGTGTACATTCTCTCTCAGAAAATTAATGAACAGTAGAGAAGTAATAATCGGAATTTTTTTTTTTTTAATTGTGTGAAAATGATGGTGTAAGGTATGTGAATTTGTAGATATATCTTTAGAGAACATTTTTTTTTTTTTTTTTTTTTTTTTTTTTTTTTTTTTTTTTTTTTTTTACACACACACACATCCAAGAAAAGTCAAAAGAGGTCATTGTAAACTTCCGTAGACTGAGGAAATTTTGTGGGGTGTTGACGTAAATATATTTATAAATCCCAATAACAAATTTTTTGTTTTATATTTGGAGTATGTTAATTAGCAGTAGTTTTCATTGAATTAGCATTTTAACTTTAGTAGATCAGTGAACTAGTCAAAATTCACTAATTTAAGCACTTATTTTGTTATCCATGAAAATTGTTCCAAAAAATCCTTGTAACAAGCATTGTTTTGTGTAGTTTAAAAGTACTGTATCGGCGTAAACGTTATAGTAAATCTTTTGTACTACATTATTCCTCTGGGGAAGTCATTTAAAATATATATATATATATATATATATAAAATTTATTAATTATTTTTATAATTTATTAATTATTTTTTGGCCTTTGTTGTAACAGCGAAACGACATAAGTCAGATCGATGATATACGAGGACCTACTATATATATATGTATATATATATATATATATATATATATATATATATATATATATATATATATATATATATATATATATATATATATATATATATATATTTATAATCAGTGGGTTTTCGTATAACATCGATCCGACTTACGTTGTTTCAGCATTACGACAAAAGGTAAAGAATAATTAATAAAATAATATTTAGACCTACCTGGCTTGTGCGGTAAACTCAAACTGCACACCAAAATAGTTTGTGAGAATGGCATAGGAATATACAGCTACCAGCACTGGTGTATTCATATTTATCAAGTTAATGGCTTTATTTATTTATTTACATATTTGGGTATATTGCAAGATAATATTGAATTTGAAAAAAAAATTGTAAATACGATTTTATTCGAAATACACACAAGTGCACAGCTAGCAGCACTGCTGTATTCATATTTATCAAGTTAATGGCTTTATTTTTTATTTTTTTATATATTTGATTATATTGAAGGATTATAGTGAATTTAAAATGAAAAATACCAAACACATAGCTGCAAATATGATTTTATTTGAAATACACACAATACAAAGGTAGCAAACATAGCTGTTCTGTATTCGTATTTATCAGGTTAATGGTTTTATTTTTTTATTTTTTTATATATAGTTCATTATATTGAAAAATTCTATTGAATTTAAAAAGAAAAATTTAAACATATAGCTGTAAATACGATTTTATTCGAAATACGCAAGAATACAAAGGTAGCAAACACAGCTGTTCTGTATTTCGTATTTATCATGTTAATGGCTTTATTTATCTAATTTTTTTTTATATACTGTTGGTTATATTAAAAATTATATTGAATTTAAAAGGAAAAATACCAACCACATAGCTGTAGATACGATTTTATTCAAAATACTCATAAATACAATGGTAGCAAACACAGCTGTTCTGTATTCATATTTATCAATTTAATAGCTTAATTTATTTATTTTTATATACAGTTGATTATATTGAAAATTTATATTGAATTTAAAAAAGAAAAATACCAAACACATAGCTGTAAATACGATTTTATTCAAAATATTTTGTTGAATTTAGTGTAAGAAATAGGTATCAATCGGCATTAGGAGATGGAAAAGAACAACTCTCAGTCTATTCCAACCCGCCATATTGTGTCTAGTGCTTTCGTCTGCTCTCTCGTATTCGCATGTTACTGACTTTACTATGCCTCCCAAGCGTGTTAGTGATAGTTCTGATGGCAGTGCCACTAAGAAAAGAAAAGCCATCGCCATGGAAATAAAAACTGCAGTGGTAAACCGTGCTGAAAAATGGGAATCTTCTATGAACATTGGCTGCAATCTCTGATTAGCCCTTGCGACCGTGGCCATGATCATCAAACCATATGAGTAAAAGTAAGCACAGTTTTGTACAATTTTTATGTTTGTGCTTGTTTTAAACTATATAATCCTTCAATATAACCATGTCTATAAAAAAATAAATAAAGCCATTTACTTGATAATTATGAATAGAGCAGTGCTGCTTGCTGTGTATTCCTTTGCTGCTCTCACAAGCTCTTTCAGCGCTTGGTTTGAATTTACCACACCAGCCAGGTAGGTCCAAAAATTAATTTCTTAATTATTTATTAATTATTTTTTGGCCTTTGTCGTAAAATCGAAACGCCGTAACTCGAAACGACTTTATATGAAGACTCCCTTATATATATATATACACACCCATTATATAATTTTTATTTGCTGTCTCGTGTCTTAGATCAAATTCATCTTCAATTTCTGTAGATCTGATTGTCTATCATCACTAAAATTGTGTATACTTTTTTCCACATTGGTATACTTATGTATCATTTTGATAATTTTCTGTTGCTTTGTCTACTTGTCTATTATTTCTCACTTAGGAGCTTTAGAGATGAGCCTTCTTGAAACTGATCTTGATCCTTAAAGATTTACTGATTTTCATAGTAATTACTGGTATTGTGGCCCATGCGGCCGAGTGGTAACACTTGTGACTTTGATTTGTCAGATCGAGGGTTTATGGCCAGCCACAATCGTAGATTATAAAGGGCATTAACTCTGGGTAACATTCGAACTTGCCAGAAACAAAGGCATCGTCTTACCCTTATTAGGAAAGGGAGTCCGTAACCTAACACCGATCACTTGTATTTGTTATCTTGAGTTTACTTTTGCAGTATACATCATTGTTACCTATGTAAAATCTTGTGATAGTATTTAAGCAGTGCCATCTCTGTAGGTCTACCATTTCATACAGCATGTATCACCCAATTACGTGTTTTTATACGGCATAGATCAGCAAATTACATGTTTTCATTCGCCATAAATCTCCAAATCTTGTGTATTTTATATGGCATATATCACCAAAACTTGTTTTTCATACGGCATATAGCACCAAATGACACATTTTGGACACCGCATATATTGCCAGATGAAAACATTTATCATACATCATATATCACCAGATTATGTGTTTTTCATATTGCATATATCACCAAATGACACGTTTTTCTTCTTAAAAGCTCAGATAGGAAGAGGATAAGTTTTACTGTGTTATATCAAAACTCACTAACTTTATCACTTGCTTTTATTTTGAGTTCTATGTGTTTTATGAGAGTTTTGACATAAACTTCCCCTGGTTTAAGGGAAATGTTTCACTGGTGTAGTAAGACGTGTACCTTAAGTTGTCCTAAGAATTTTTTATGGGTTTGAACATAAGCTGATATATATGTTCTCTTGCCATAGTTATAATTGCTTAAGAGATCACTGCATTTGTTTTTTGACATTCAGGCCTTGAAGATAAAAGATGTCTTGTTGCATACAAGAAATTTGTCAGAAATAGGTTTATTATTTCGGTTATTTACTTTTGTGGAAAAAGTCATATGGAGAAATGTTTTAGTGTTAGAATACAGAGACCAGGGATTTCCAACCTTTTTAACCTCAAGGCACATTTGTTAAGGTGATTGAAATCTTGTGGCACCCTTGATAGCAGTTGGAATTTTTTTTAACTGAAGGTGGAATATATCAGATTATTGGAGTAATCAAATAATTAATTGTTGGAATTCTTTTATTGGAATATGAATAAAGACGCATAATAGAATGTATGCAAATGCAAATACTCTTTTTACTCGAATATGAATGATAATATGTAAGAAATGCATACAAATATTCTTTAACTGGACGATGAATAAAAGAGCAATAAAATACATACAAATATACATGCAGTGTCCATGCGTTTACCTTGAGGTTCTTAGTGCTTTATCAATTACGAATTATGTGGCACCCCAAGGTGCCTTGACACCCCAGGTTGGGAATCTCTGACATAGACATCCTTTGCACTCAGAATGTAATTATTCTCAGAGGAGTAATGCTTTGGTTTTTTACATATGAAACATCGAAGCGTTTCGAAAACCTCGCTCTGCAATTACGGACAGTGGTCATGTTCAGGTCCCTGTTATTGCCCCAATTGTTAGTGATTTTTTAATTTATCATTGAAAAAGGATTTTGTACTCTACATGTTGGGGAAAAGGGTTTCTGTTTTTGTTTTTTTAGTGCAAATATGTTTTCTATGAAAGATGACTCATATTAGTAAAAGTTTTCCATTACTGTAAGAGAAATATTATGTATTTAAATAGGTAATTAAATATTGAGAAATTCACTTCAAAGTTTTATTTGAACCAAGTTCTTCGAGGAGGTACTGATACGGCTTTGTTCCTATGCCTACATTGATTCTGAAGGTTCTGGTTAATTCATTACACGTCTCTTATTATCCCTTGGCATCTGACAATTCAAAACTCCATATCTTTGTTTCTCTTTGAACTTTTATATACACACACTTCTTTTAGCCTGTCTTTTTGCACACACACACACACTCTCTCTCTCTCTCACACAAACACACACAAGTTTATGCTTGTAATTCATAAGTTGTCTTTGGTCTGTGACATTAAAACTTTATGTATTTCAGATACAACTTGAATTTTAAAAAATTATTCCTTGCAGCAGCGAGATACCTGCATATTCAGAAGAAATTTGAACCTTTGTTTTGCAGCATAATTTTGTGGTGTTTTAAAGAAAATGCTTGGAAGATAAAAATGGATATGACTTTTGTTTTATTAGTACTCATTGATAAGATAATTAATAGTTACTGCTAATTTAGCTTGTTCTCTCAGCAAGTAAGCTTTATAGTTACTCTTTAAATAGCTTGTTCTGCTAAGATTTATTATTATTGTTTACGTTGCTTGTTCTTTGTCCAAGCAAGATTAACCGTTATTGTTTTTTAGCTCCACCAATGGTAAGATTTATAGTTACTCTTTATTTAGATGATTCTGTCAGCAAGAAAAATTAATAGTTACTTTTTCTTTAACTTGTTCTGCCATTAAGTAAGATTTAGAGTTACTTTTGGTTTAGCTTCTTCTGTCATTAAGTAAGGTTTATAATTACTGTGTTTTATAGCTTGTTCTGCCAATAATTTTTTTTTCAGCAAGTAACAATAATAGTTACTGTTTTATAGCTTGCTCTCCCTTCAGGTAAACACTACTTCTCTGTTCTTTGCAAAATGATTTTACCGTCAGTGTAAGTTTTATTCCATTTAAATCGTAGATCGCAGAGAGTAATTTTTTTTTTTATGAGTATGACACCAGGATGGGCGAATAAAACTGCCCACATCGGGCCTGAGCACAAAGACTCCTGAAGCAGAGATGGAGAGTGTTGTGACTTTTCAGAGCTACTAAAATTATGGATTGTGCTTAAGACAAATATTTGCTTAAAACTAGTGCATTTTTACCACATTACACTCACCAAAAGAGCTGTCAAGCGTACAGAAGACTAATAACTTCAAATTGGTAAGAACAAGGGGAATTCATTTTTCTGTCTACATTTTGTGTTACTTCTTTGCTATACCAGGTGTTGAGGAAGACTTTTCATCCTTTTATGCCATTTGTTGTAGATGATATATAGAAATATCATTGGATTTTGGAGAAGGATAATCTGATCTTAACCCAAGTGGGTAGAAGATGGTGAGTACTGTACATTAACTGAAGAATAATCTGATCTTAATCCAAGTTGGTGGAAGATGTTTAGTTTACTCTACATTAATAGAGGGATAATCGGATCTTAATCCAAGTGGTGGAAGATGGTGAGTACTGTACATTAATAGACTGGGAGAGGGGGAGTTTGTCCCAGAAGTTCATACTATATAGAAACTGACAAAATATGAGAACAGGATTTGAATGATAAGGGTTTAGAACATTTCGACGTAGCTGTTTCGGTGATGAACCTATTCGGCACAAGCCTTATGCGGCACGGCAGCTATCCTAACCTAATCAAGCTTAAGCTCAGCGCCGAAAAAATTTGGCACCAAAAATGGCCTGCATTGAAATGGGCCATATCGTCATGATGAAATTGCTCTATCTTTTTTTTGGCACAGCCTTTGACCCCACTGATATCAATGGAATGTGTTTTCATGATTGAAAAATCATAACAGCTCATAAAGATAAGAGGTTTTAGAAAAATCCATGACACTGAGTGAGTCTGTGTCTTTCAGCCATAGGGATTGTTTCAGCTTACCTCTTTAGCCATTTTTGATATTTCATAATTGCATTTTATAGACACTGAATAATCTTGCATTCCCAGTTCTTTAAATCTTGTTCATGTGAATATTTCTACACCAGAGTACATAAAACTTTTAATCATCGACTTACTCATTTTTACTGTGCACCAACATGGTGGCATAGTAATTAGGATATTCAACTCGGGAAGTAAGAGACCTTAGGAAGGACATCCAGCCTTAGTTCCCCAGATCCAGTTTGTCTGTCCACCTCCATGTTGGAAAATAATAGTGACAAAATTTACTCTGTTTCATTATGATGCTTTTGTGTAAGTAACCTCTTCTGTAGTTAGTAGTTACAAATTTAGGTGCTTGCTGATTACGAATGTTATTTTGAAGGATTACTAAATGAAGAGAACCCAAGAGCAGTATTTGAAAATGGACTTCCAAATGAAGCAGTTACAACAACAGTGGCTAGAAGAGAGGTAGAGCGGGCAGTAAGGAAAATTAAAAATGGAAAGGCAGCAGGATCTGATAAGATGCCAGTGGAGGTATGGAAGAGTCTTGAAGAGGAAGGCATAGATATCTTGTGGGACTTAATGCAAAAGGTCTTTAGTCAGGAAAAGATGCCAGAGGAATGGAGAGGAAGCTTAATCATCCCAATCTATAAAGGGATGGGAAACATTCAGGAGTGTGGAAACTATAGAGGCATAAAGTTGTTAAGTCATACTATGAAGATATGGGAGAAGATCATGGAGAGGAGACTCAGAGAGGTAACGACAATTGGGGATGAACTGTTTGGCTTCATACCTGGAAGAGGGACAGTGGATGCCATATTTGCCTTGAGACAAATGATGGAAAAGCATAGGGAGAAACAGAAAGGACTGCATATGGTCTTTATTGACCTGGAAAAGGCATATGATCGAGTACCACGTCAAGAGGTGTGGAAGTGTATTAGAGAATAGGGAGTCCCCGAGAAATATGTAAGAATCATCCAAGATATGTATGAGAGGGCAGAGGCAAATGTTAAGAGCAGTGTGGGCTTGACGAAAAGTCTCTCAGTAAATGTTGGTCTGCATCAAGGGTTTGCTTTGAGTCCATATCTATTTGATCTAGTCTTGGATGTAGTAACCCAGGGTATTAGAGATCAGTCTCCATGGTGTATGCTCTTTGCAGATGACATTGTACTGTGTAGCAACAGACAAGAGGTAGTGGAGGAGAAGCTTGAGGAGCGGAGAAGAGTGATGGAGGATAGAGGACTGGAAATCAGCAGGAAGAAGACAGAGTACTTGAGGTTGATAGATGATGAGGATGGGGAGGTCAATTTGCAGGGGAAGGTGTTGAAAAGAGTTGAAAAGTTCAAGTATTTGAGATCAACAGCAGCAGAGGATGGTGACCTAGAGTCAGAAATAACCCACAGAATACAAGCGGGATGGACGAACTGAAAGAAAGTGTCTGGGGTGCTGTGCGACAGGAGAATAGGGATTAAGTTGAGGGGTAAAGTGCATAAGACAGTTGTGAGACCTGCGATGATGTATGGAGCAGAGACATGGGCAATAAAGAAGACACAAGAGAAAAAACTGGATGTGGCCGAGATGTGGATGTTGAGATGGATGTGTGGGGTGACAAGAAGAGATAAGATCAGAAACGAGGTAATTAGAGGTACCTCAAAAGTTAGAGAAATATCAGATAAGATACAAGAAAGTAGACTAAGATGGTATGGTCATGTCGTTAGGAGGGATGAACAGTATGTTGGGAAGAGGGTGATGGAAATGGATATACAGGGTAGGAGGAGGAGAGGGAGACCAAAGCGTAGGTGGATGGATTGCATCAATGACGACCTGAGGCCTAAAGGTTTGTTGGGTGATGAGGTATGGGACAGAAACAAATGGAGAAAACTGGCCAGAAACATCGACCCCACATAAAAGTGGGAAAAGATGTAGACGAAGAGAAGCTGATTACGAATGTTAGTAACCTGTTGAATAATTTTGAGGACTCAATTTGTAATTTAGACCCTACAAGGTCATACACTATTATGTACGGTTGTTTGTGTGTATATTCTTAAGCATACTTCTCTGCACTAGCTTGTGCATTAGTGTGTCTATATTGGTGTCACGTCCAGGAGTACCAAATAACCATTGAGACTTTTTTAATTTTTCTCAGAAAAGTAATGTTTTGTCATTTCACAAAAGAAATATTCAAATGGTTTTGCTTTCTATCAAGCAAAGGCAATAAATAAACACGTTCAAGGAGATTAACACTAAAACTTTGGTTCCGGGTATCTGTCGTGTACTCGTAAGCAGTACTGCGACCATTATCTCTACTGTGGCTTGTAAAGTATTTTTTGGAGACAAAAGAGATAACAGTAATATTCTAACTAAAGTCATTAAGCAGTTAGTGTACTATTAAAGTTTTAGCTGAGGCATAGTGCTACAGAAAGTAAAGAGTCTTGGAGTAAGATATCACCTAATGCAAATCTAAGAAAAGGCTGGGTTGGTAGCATGAGCAACCATGGTTCATCAGTTCATTTGTTCAAAATCTGCTACCGTCTGAGTTTAGAAAGGGCATTCATGCAGGGTAATAGTCGCACTTACCAAAATCACAGTCCTTTGCAAGAAGGCACCGCCCTATCCCTTAGTAGAAAAGGGAGTCCTTGATGTAAAACAAAGGAGGTTGTAGATAAGAATTATTCAGACAACTTTTGTGGAATATATTTCTTAGGAATTTACATTTCTTCTCTTGGTATACTCAGGACTTGAATCTTGGGCAGTTCTAGGTTCCCATTAGAACTAATCAAAGAATAGTAACAGTGATGATATACCACATAGAACATTCATCTTGGACAAGAAACCTATAAAATTTTATGAGCCTGAAACTTTATCTGAAGATAAAACAAACTTCACAACAGTAGAAGCCATTTTATACCATTAATTGCCAGATAAGAGATAAAATTATGGAATCCTTGGCAGAGAAAGATATGTAAAAAAAAAAAAAAATCCGAGTCTTATATTTGCTGGCCAGTGTCTCATGCGATGTGTGGCAGAGCTGTGTGGTAACCCCTGTCATCTCAGCAGATTCAGTGAATACTTCAATACTTGTACAGTGTCTGTACTAGCTTGAACACGTGTTACAAGATTTAGCGTTTTCAAATTTCCCCGCATCAGATTACGCTCGAAAAATATTTTTCTAACAATTTAATCGATGATTATTAATTTTCTAAATTCCAACAAATATATTAAATACATTTTAAGGAAGCTAGTAAATTACTCTCTTAAGATAAATGCTATTAATATGAGCAGACTTGGAAACGTAAAATATTTTTAGGTGTTCATCGAATGCAGCCACGTCTAATGTTGGTGGAATTTTACTTTGGATAAAATAATTTTGTTATATATTTTTTGCCATCAAAGTATTTATGCTCATAATTAGGTTATCATTTATATAAATAATAATATAAATTAATAAATTATAATGAAAAAATGTTATAATTTTATCATATAAAGAGAGTACTTACTTTCTATATTTTTAAATATTTGTTTCCCGAGTAAAAGAACGTGCGTGAGGTCTGTGTCGTGTACCCTCAATGTTGACAACAAAACATTCACTTTTAGGGTATATTACCCTAGTATAGGGGGCAGTTTGACGCATCTTTCTCAATAATGAAAATAAACTAGAATGAATGTTTTTATTATTATTAAAAGAAATATACATTCTCTAGAAATATATATGTTACATACTCTAAAAATACAAATAATACACATGCTTCGCTCAATATTTCATAACGCTTCGCCCAATTCTCCAATTGTTTACCATATATGAAGAGCTTATATATTGTACAGCGCGCGTCTGGAAACAATTTATGCCAGTTCAAGCTCACTATGGGGCGCTTGGAATGGCATCCAACCTTAAAACTTAACAGTTTCAGAATGTCTGTGTCCACCTCCACTCGCAAGGGGATTGTGACCCAAAACAGGGCGAAACTTTCTGAATAAACAGTTGAAACTTAATTTAAAAAAAAATAGAAATAGTGTATTATGACATAATTACATAACAAAAAAAAAGTTTAATGCTTTTTTATGGTGGGAGAAAATTTTATATTCAGGGTAAATTACCCTATTATTAGGGTAATTATTCCTATAATTAGGGTAATTCTACTATTTACTTGTTGAAGTCTAGTTGACAGTTCTCCGTCGGCCGGTAAGGGGCTCGACATTGAGGATCTACACACCTGGCTTGAGGGGTGTTTTTGACCACTTTTATAACTATTATTTAGTCATTATGGCACTAAAAGGCATCAGGAAATCGAATAAAAACCCGCCATTCTTTAGCCATGAGTTTGTCATACAGAATCACGCTGATATTGTATCATGCGTTGCCATGGTCTTCGTTCTGGGTCTCATGTTTCAGGTATGTCCAAACATAAACAGATTTTTGTCTTTTTCTCTTGATTCAGGTATGTCCAAACATAAACAGATTTTTGTCTTTTTCTCTTGATTCAGGTATGTCCAAACAAAAAACAGATTTTTCTCGTTTTCTCTTTATTCAGGTATGTCTAGACAAAAACAGATTTTCCTTGTTTTATTTTGTTTCAAGTATGTCCAAACGAAAACAGATTTTTCTTTTCTTTTTCAGGTATTTCCAAACAAAAAGAGATTTTTCTTGCTTTGCTTTGTTTTAGATATGACAAAAAAAAAAAATTCTTGTTTTCTCTTGTTTCAGTTATGTCCAAACAAAAACAGATTTATCTTGTTCCAATTGTCCAACAAAAACAGATTTTTCTTGTTTCAGTTATGTCCAACAAAAACAGATTTTTCTGGTTTTCTATTGTTTTAAGTATGTCCAGACAAAAACAACAGATGTTAAATTTTTAGAAGAGGGGATTACAAAGAAAAGTTTAAAAAAAAAAATTTGGTGCGTCCTAACCTAACCTCACTCAGGGGAACGCGTCCTCCCTAGCCTGGGGCTTCATATTCCATTAATTCCGTAACTAAAATAATACCCAACATATTTCTTTTGTTTCAAGGAGTTCCAAACAGAATTTTTTTTCTTGTTTTCTTTTATTTCAGTGTCCATATAAAAACAGATTTATCTTTTTTTTTTAGAGTTTCACATTCGAGGTATTATATACAGTACTTGGATGATAATACTTGTTGTTTTTGTTAAGGCTTTACTTTAACATCCCTCAATCCGAGATAATGAAAAATTCCAAATATTACTACAAAACCTAATAGTTATCACCTCATTTCTTAGCTGGAGGTGAACTTTCCTAACTTCTTCTTCTTCTTCTTCTTCTTCTTCTTCCTCTATTTGCGTTCCCATTTTCATATGGGGTCGCATCTCTTCACTAGTCGTCTCCACTGGTTCAGGTCCATCACTTGCTCCTCCTCCAGCTGTCTCTCTCTGAGATCCTCCTTCAGTCGGTCCTTCCACCGTAGTTTAGGTCTTCCTCGTCTACGTCTGCCCTCCACGTCCATCTCCATCACTCTCACACCAACGTAGTCTTCTTCTCTCCTCTTCACATGACCGAACCACTGTAATCTCCTCTCCTGCGCTTTCGCCGACGCCTCCACCACCTTCACTGTACCTCTGATCCGGTCATTTCGTATCCTGTCCTCCCTCGTCACCCCACACATCCACCTCAGCATTCTCATTTCTGCGACATCTATCTTCCTTTCTTGAACCTTTTTCACCGGCCATGTCTCCGCTCCGTACAGCAACGCTGGTCTCACAACTGACTTGTACACTTTTCCTTTCACTCTAGCACTGATTTTCTTGTCACATAGCACCCCTGATGTTCTCTTCCAGCTGTTCCACGCTACCTGGATCCTATGATCAATCTCTCTCTCTAGGTCTCCATCCTTCGTTACGTAGGAGCCGAGGTATTTGAAGGCGTCCGCCTTTGGGAGCTTGTGGTTTTGCATGAACAGGTCGCCTCCTTGTGTCACATTGCACTCCAGGTACTCCGTTTTCTGTCTGCTCACCTTCAGTCCGTAATCCTCCAGCAAACCCCTCCATAGCTCCAACCTCTCTTGCAATTCTTCACGGCTCTCGGAGACCAAAACAATATCGTCTGCAAAGAGCATGCTCCATGGTGCCTCCTTTGTCACTTCCTCCACCATCACATCCATGAGAAGGTTAAATAGATAGGGGCTAAGAGCTGATCCCTGATGGAGTCCAACTTTCACCTGAAAAGGCTCTGTAGTGCCAACTGTACTTCTTACTCTTGTTGTGGCTTCCCTGTATATGTCCTGAACTATCTTGACATACTTCTCCTTCACTCCCTTCGACCTCATACTCCTCCACACCTCGCTTCTCGGGACCCGATCATAAGCTTTTTCCAGGTCAATAAACGCCATGTACAGCCCTCTTTGCTTATCTCTATATTTTTCCATTGTCTGCCTCATTGCAAATACTGCATCCATTGTTCCTCGACCTTTCATAAAACCAAACTGCTCACTACAAACTTCTGTCTCCTCCCTCAGCCTTTTATCCAACACACTTTCCAGCAGTTTCATAGTGTGAGATGTTAGCTTAATTCCTCTATAGTTGTTGCAACTCTGGAAGTCTCCCTTTTCTTTGAAAATCGGTACCATTATACTATCTCTCCACTCGTTCGGGATAGTCTCTTCCTTCATCACCATGTTCAGGAACTTTGTCAGCACCCGTATCCCTTCTTCGCCCAAACTCTTCCATACCTCTGCAGGAATCTGGTCTGGCCCTACTGACTTTCCATTTTTCATCTTCTTCAACGCTTCTCTGACTTCCGCCTCACTCACAGGGTCTACCTCTCCCTCCATTCCCGCTCCTTCACCTCTTCGTATTCTTGGATTTTCCTGATTTAGAAGTTCTTCGTAGTAGTCCCTCCACCGCATTTTAATCATGTCGGGGTCAGTAAGCACTCTTCCGTTCTTATCCTTGATTTGCTTTATTGATGTTAGGTCCTTTGTCGATCTGTTCCTTTCCTTTGCTAACTTATAGATTCTCTTTTGTCCCTCCTTTGTTTCAAGGTTCTCATACATATCCTGCAGTGCTGCTGCACGCGCCTGTGCTACAGCCCTCTTCGCCTCCTTATTTGCATCTTTCAACATAGCTTTACGCTCCTCTGTTCTTTCCTGGTCGTAAGCTTTCTTCATCTCTTTCTTCTTTTCTATCTTCTCTTTGCAATTTGAGGACCACCACCAAGACTCTTTTCCGTTTCTCGGCTTCTTTCCAGATGACTTTCCGAGGACTTCCTCTGCCGTACTCCTGATCACTTCACTGTTCCTTTTCCACCACTGATCCACCTCCTCTGCCTCTTCTATCCTTTGTAGTGCTTTCCTCTTGAACTCATGCCGCACCACCTCATCCTTGAGTTTCCACCACTTGATCCTAGGTTCTCCCCTCTCGACTCCGGTCCTTCGCGTCCTTACAACCAGCTTCGCCACAACTGGGCTGTGCTGCGCTCCCACACTCTCTCCTTGTAGTACTTTACAGTCCTCCACTTCTCGGATGTTTTCTCTTCGATACAGGAGGAAGTCGATTTGACTCTCTCTGGGACCACTCCTGTATGTCCGGTAGCTGTTTTTCATGAAGAACGTGTTCAGAATCGCCATGTCAAATGCTATGGCAAATTCCAGCACGCTCTCCCCCTCCTGGTTTTTCACTCCAGTACCTTTGCCTCCATGAACTCGTCTCACTCCATCGTTGTCATGTCCTATATGCCCGTTTAAGTCGCCGCCCACGACACACCTCTCCCCCGGCGGGACCTCCCTCTGTACTTCGTCCATTTCTTGCCAGAACGTTTCCTTCTCTGCGTCATCGCACCCAACTTGGGGGGCATATGCGCTGATCACGTTTATTGCTTCCTGACCATATACCAACTTGATCCTCAAAATCCTGCTGCTCTTCCTCACCACCTCCACCAGCTCCTCCTTGGTTTGGGGGTCTAGCACCACACCCACTCCATTTCTTCCTCTCTCATCCACTCCACTGTATATCAACTTGTAGCCTCCACCCAAATCTCGCGCTTTATTTCCTTTCCATCTTGTCTCTTGTACACACAGTATGTTAATCTTCCTTCTCTCCATCAAATCCGCAACTTCTCTTCCTCTACCGGTCATGCTACCGATGTTAAGAGTAGCAATCCTCAGGGTATGGACTCGCTTCTTTAGCCGCACCCGTCCATATTGATGCGGTAACCCTCGTCCAGTTTCAACAGAGGTCGGGCTCCTCTGTGCGTTGCGTGAGCGGGGTACGCCCTGGCCATCTTCGGTATTCTCTCGACTGCTATCCATGGGTTTTGGCAAAAGGGTTTTACAGCCGGATGCCCTTCCTGACGCCAACCCTCCCCATTTTTCCGGGCTTGGGACCGGCACTGGGCTGCTATTTCTATCTGGACTTAATCTTATACAGACTCTCCCCAACTTACGAACGAGTTAGGTTTCAGAAGTCAGTTTGTAAGTAGAATTATTCATAATTTGTGTTCAGGTAAAAAAATACTACAGTACATACATATGCAGTACTGTGCTGTACTTAGGCTAAAGACACTTAACTGCTATATGAAACATTAAATATGCATCATTAATGAATTTTTTAAATTTTCAGAAGAGGGGATTATTCTCTTATAGTAATAAAACCTCATTTTTCTGATAGTTTTCGTTGTGAAATAAACGAATCTGAACTCAATTTCTGGCGCAAAAAATATTTATGGTGCGTCCTATCCCAACTAAGCCTAACCTATCCTAGGGGAATGCATCTGGCCTAACTGTGGGTTTTGCCCCTGGACCTCCTTAGGGTTATATTTTCCCTAAATGGGGGCATAGCCCCCCGGACCCCCATAGGGGAACATAATCAGTGTTTTTGCGCCTGAAATGGAATTCAGATTCGTTTATTTCACAATGAAAACTAGCTGAAAAATGCGGTTTTATTATTGTAAGAGAATAATCCCCTCTTCTAAAATAATACCTTTGATTTTAATACAATAATAATAATGTAGCAATACAGTACAGTAATACATACATTATCACATGGGTAGATAATGGGTAGGTTTTCTTCGTATCTGTGACTGTTTGTAACTCTGTTGTTCGTAAGTAGGGGAGCTTTTTTATAACAAACTTCACGAGATTATTTTTCCCCAGCTGGGGTGTAAAATTAATTATATAAGAAATTGAATGTACAAGATGGAAAAAATATAAAAAAGCTACTAAAAATTATTTCAATTATCGTTTCTTAACAGGGTGGAGCTAACCAGACCTTACTTAAACTAATCTAATACTACAAATTTCAAATTATTTTTTCCTAGCTGGGGTGTGTGAAAGTACACATTTACGAAATTGATAATACAGTACTCTAAAAAATATCTAAAATTATTTTGTAGTTTTTTTTTTATATTCTTTTAATGTTGAGTAGAGGTCAAGTGAAATACATATTTTGTATTATTTTTAGGTATGTTTTTCGAAGTTTAGTATTTTTACGTCATTCCTTGAGTGTGTGAAAGTAATCATTTAGGGGTATTTCACTCAAAAATTATTAGTTTTTTATTTTTCTTCCACGAATAGTTAAATTAACATTATAGTATTTATATGTCATTCATTTAGGGTGTGAAAGTAAATATTTAACTTCATTTAACTCAGAAATTGTTAGTTTTTCAGTGCTCTTCCCACTGTTGATGATTAATATAATAGTTTTTTAATTCGTATTTGATGTTTTTTCAACATAAAATTTTTTTATTTCACTCAAGAAATTGGGGACTGCCATTATGTAACCAGAAAAGTGCTTGACTTGGGAGGCAATGGACCTGCGTTTGAGCCCATGGCGGGTGCTTGGAAGGGCGTCCATCTTAAGTTTGCTTGTGTTATTGTCCTTAATATATTTGTCAACACTGTTATTAATACTCTTTTTTTCTTTATTGCTACAAATGCTGATAATAGTTCTATTTTTGTCATTATTATTACAGTTAGTGTTAATTTTGCAATTTTTGTATTTATTTTACCCAACATCATCTGTCTCTACTCCCAAATGGGGACTAATTTCATTTAGAGGGTTATCGCTTGGTAAAAAAGTTTAAATCATAACCGTCAGTTAATTACCAAATGTTATAATTACTTTGGTGTGCTAGTAAACTTGCTTATTGCTAGAAAGTTTTTAGCCATTTATCTCTTAATATTTTTCCACATATTTCTACCTAAAACTTTGCCTTACGTAAATTTTATTCCCTCCACATTGAAATTTTTTTTTTTATATACAAATCAAAGGTGTGGCAATGATAAATTATCTTCAATTTGTCAGAAATTCAATTTGACTCCCTTTTTTCTGAATATGCAAGGATGGTTGAATTATATCTAAATATTTTGGAATTTGTTTGTAATATTTGGCTAGAATACTATTGTATATCTTACCTCAGGGCATCAGTGCCTGACACACTTAAATAGTAATGATTTATTTGTTTTTCTACACTGGGACGAGTAGAAAACATACTACAAAGAGAAGATGAGTGTCTTGTAGTAATGGCAGTGATGGAACATTGTATTTACTTGGTAATGCGTGATGTCCTATAGCTCTTAAAATTTTTTTAATTTTTTTTGCTATTGTATGTCATTATTAATCCCCATTATAGAAGTGAGTACAGACAGGTTGGGGGAATTGAGGCTTGATGCCATTCCTGTTGCCTCTCAGTGGGCTTGATTACAAGACTGTCGTCTCACGAATCGAATACAGTACATTGAACACCATTTTGCATCAGCCTCCTTATATGTATTTGGAGTAGATATAATTTTCTTGGTTTTATGATTATCCGACATTGTGAATTATGTAAAAAAAATACTAATTTTACCAATTGCCTGTTTATTTTGCAGTACACATCGCCTCTAGCTTCCGTTTTCATCGCTGTGCAGCACAATTCCTCAGATATCGAGACCGCGGAAGCCCCGATGACCTTTACCAATGGCAGCCGAGACGTAGCGAGCGTGTTCTTTTACTGTCTCATTGCCATTGTGATGCATGCCATAATTCAGGAATATGTTTTAGATGTGAGTATTAATTAGTTCATTTTATATCGATGTTATCGGTTCATACTGATATCAATACTGTACTATCATTATATATCGGTATTAGCAATTCATATTCATATCAGTACTGTTTTTTTATATTAGTGTTTATTCATGCTGATATCTGTACTATCTTGTTATATTGGTATTAGCAATACATACTGATATCAGTACGGTATTATCATATATATTGGAATTAGCAATACATACTGATATCAGTACAGTATTATCATTTTATATCGGTATCAGGTCATCCTGATATCAGTATTATCATTTCATATAGGTATTAGCAGTTCATACTGATATCATATTATCATTTCATAATGGTGTTATCAATTCATACTATTATCATTTCATAACGGTGTTATCAATTCATACTGATATCCGTATTATCATTTTATGTCGGTATCATCTGTTCATACTGATATCAGTATTATCATTTATATCTGTATCATCAATTCATACTGATATCAGTATATCTTAGATCAGTATTATCAATCCATTCAGATATCAGTATTAGCAATGCCTACTAACATCAGTAGTATCATTTCGCTGCCAGAGGAAGGGGGCAAGAATACCTCCTCTGTGTTCTGCTGCGTCTCATAAAAGTTGACTTAATGGTGAGGAGCAAGGGGACTGAGAACCCACTCCTTTGAATTTTCCTCCTTCAAAGAGTCAAGTTCTTGCTTTGACTCAGCCACCTTTTTCAGATCTGTAAAAGACTGCTAGATTTTATTGCATATTATTCTTGTAGATTTTATTGGAGGTAGGAATATACTTATGTATACATTGTTTATTTGGAAATTAGAGACAAACATCGAATTTTTTTTATAGAAAATGTAAATATTATTTGCTGATTTGTGGTCTGATCACCTAAGATAATTAATAAAGCCTGATATAATTAGTAATTAATGCCATTGTGAAAAGCATTAATTATCGGGCATTTATCATTCGCTTGCTCCCAACTTCATCTGTTCAAGAACATTTTAATATTACTTAGTTACTTTCGCAATTCATTCATTACTTTTAATTTTTCACCGTTTGACAATTAAAATCTACTTCCTTTCAGAAAATAAATCGCAAGCTGCACTTAAGTAAGGTGAAGCACAGCAAGTTTAACGAAAGTGGCCAGCTGTTAATCTTCACAGCTGTCTCAGCCGCCTGGGGTGTCAACATTCTCATAAAGTAAGATTTTTTTTATGTATTTTTGGCATCATTTAGATAAACTTTCATGCGCCCATTTACTATTAGATAAGTTTAGCAAAAACACTGAATGAAGTTGATACATACATACTTGCATACACAGGGACTTCATATTGATGATCATTCCTGATAAAGAGACCCATACCCCATTTGGAGAAACTTTCTCTATACACTCCACAAAAGAAATACCTGAAGAATAGTGCCTTGGAATCTTAGTTGAAACATACATTCCTCTCTGATGCTAAATGCACACATACATACAAATGTATTCCAAATTCTAACTGATATGTATGACCTCTCTGATTTCCCCATTACAGTGATCACATGATTTCGGACATTACTTCTCTATGGGCGGAATATCCCAACGGCCACGCCCAGATGTCGTTCATGCTCAAGTTTTTCTTCATCATTCAGTTGTCGTATTGGTTACACTGTTACCCGGAACTGTATTTCCAAAAGGTAAGACAATTAAATTTGAAAGTATCTATCTATATATGTGAGCTATATACCCTTTTATAAGGAGGGTAGTTGAGTCAAAGCAGAATTGCCTGGCTCTTTTTATGGGAATAAAAGACAGAGGATGGGAATCCCAGTCTCCTTGCTCCACCCCATTTAGTCAACTTACAACATGGAGGAAGTATTCTTGACCCCCTCCCTCTTGGTGGGAAAAGTTTACTGTGTAATTATGGTGTTGTTCATAAGACTTAATATATATTTAGTTCTTCTTAAATATTAACATCTTCATGTAAATGGGTTTTTCTATGTTCTCTCACAGATGTTTATCAAGATTTTATTTTTTTTGTCACTTTTCAGACAAAGCGAGACGAGATTGCTGGACGAGTTCAACACGCAACGCTGTACCTGTTATTTTGTTTAGCTGCTTACATTTTAAAGTGAGTTAAAAAATTGGGGAGAAAAGTGTGTGTGCAGTATGTTTTTGCTCCTTGCTGGGAGTCAAACCTAGTACATATTTGACAATCCATTATTATAATTAAGACGTTCCCAACAGCACCCCTAAAGGTATTGGAAGAGAGAGAAACCCCTCACTTCACTGCTAGAGCTAGGGTATGAACACACACTTCTGAATGTTTGTATTCATTTTACTCCTCCTTCCCAACCTCACTTGCGACTTGTTTATTGCATTGAAATGAAAATTAAGATGTTTATAACTTTAATATAAGTTACACTTATTTTTTACTTAAATACTGCAATTTTTTACAGTACTCCTTTTCTTTGAGCACAAAACCATTTTAGAGATTTTACTCTTTTTTCATGTTGAATAATCTTCAACTTACTATGAATGCTCAAAATTACATATATACATTCTCAAAGAAAAAAAAATTATTCAACTTGCCTGCTTTGCACTGTGTAGATGATTATTATGACACAGAACAACTGACGTATTGGACAATAAATCCGTTCTCGTTAGCGGACTATGCCGCCAATTTTAAAATTTTATCGTTTTTAATATTTTTCATGAGTGTGACGCATGGAGGAGTATTGTTATCATTTATATATATTTTTTTAATGAGTGACACCAAGACGGGCAAAGAGAAATAGAGATGGGGAGTGTAGTGACTTGTCAGATGTGAAGGGATAATAAGAGATGAGTAACGAATATTCCAGAATTGTCAGTACAGACGTAGGTGTAGGAAGAGATCCGTAACTGAAAGAAGACTTAGCAGTGAGCTGTCCTGGCCTGTCGTATTTAAGTATAAAAAGACCCTCAGTTGTAGTATTGCAATGGACCCTCAGTTGTAGTATTGCAATGGACCCTCAGTTGTAGTATTGCAATGGGTGTCTGCTGTGTATCACTTTGTTGATTTATTGTTTAATAATGCTTTCTATAAATAATAGATATGTCACGTAATAAATTTATTTAATTTCAGTTTCACACATGTGGGTCTTGTCCTCTTGTGCCTGAGATTTGTTGAGGAAGCCATTTTGCATGTATGTAGACTCCTGTATTTTGCCGAGAGGAATGCGGCTGCGAGCACAGGTTTGTAAATTTTATATATCTCTGCAGTCAAAAGCTATAATCCCCTCTTTTGAGGGGATGGTTGAGTCAAAGCAAAAACTTAACTCATTATTATTATTATAAGCCAAGCAACGAGGCCAACTGTAAGAAGTCAACGACTATAAACGAGATGACTCTTTGTAGGAAGAAAATACATAGGAGAGGATTCTCAATCCCCTCACTTCACCCCCATTTATTCAACTTTTATGACATGCAGGGGTATATGGAGGAAGAATTCTTGTCTCCCCCAAAGGGGAGGAAATAGAATCTACAATTTATATATGAAGTAGTTTTTCTATTATGTACTAATTACCCACCAATGTTATAAAATTCTAAGCAAGAAGTTCTTGTATGATCCAGTGAATATATTATTATATAAGATATGTTTACACCACTAAGAATTCTTAAACCATATTTTTACGTGTATACTAGATTATAGTGAAGATTTTTGTTAAAGATATCATATCGTAATTTATTGCTCTTTAATAGTTATGGTATATTATTTGACCTGCCCACTTAAGATTAGTACTTTGCAGTATGATAATATACTATCCCTGCCCACTTACCCTGTGGGTAACCCAAATAGTGTGGTAGAGGGTAATTGTGGTTGTCCCCTTAACCCCATGGAGCCAAGGGGAGTGATTCAGGTGAATTTATGCTTTGACTCAGCCGTTCCTCATAAGGGATATTTTTAATTGTGGCCATTGTATATTTATGTAGTGTATTATTTGGTAGTTTGTTTGCCATTTTATCACTCTTAATCCCCATTTGAGTGAGAGTGGACACAAAAAGGTTGGAGCTGTGGATTTAAGGCTGGATGCCGTTCCTAATGCATTACATTGGGATTGAATGCTGACCTGTTGAATGCTTTAAGCACTGTTCAACCAGAGTCCTCTAGTTTATCATATTTAGTGATGGGACCTATTTTATGTGAAAATTTATTTAGGATATTAGCTTTTGATTGTCATTATAGTGCTGTATTTTACTATTATATTTTTCTGTTGATTGTGTAAACGTGAATATGATGAAATGTTTTAATCAGTAACGAAAACTCATTTACTCTTGAGCTGTATTCATTCAAGAGTAACCCCAAGGTTCTCTAGGGTTTTTCATATTTACAAGACAATTTATGGGCTTGCTGTTGTTCCATGAGCTGCCTGGCCAAACATCCCTGTATCCCTAAGGAAGGCAGTACCAGCTTCGTTCTTTCCCACTGATCTCTTGGGTAGTAATGTCGTGTTGGTGGCGTAATATGGTGTTTGCTGTGTAGTGTTCTATAATGTGAGTTTCCTGGATTGTTCAAAATGTCTCCGGTTAGATGTTTTCTTTGAGAAATAACCGCCAAAGTGTCATATCCCAGTGTAGAAAAAAATTGTTATCGTGTTGAGAGATTAGGTAATTGCTTGGGTGACTGAAGCCTCTCCCATTTTCTCGAGTTGCAGCTCTGGAGGGTGGACCCACGACGAAGATGCTGCCACTCCAGGTCCACAATATACGGGGGTTATTTAACTTTACTAGGGAAACTCATTGTTACAAGATCCATACTAGTTGAAGTCCTGATGTTTATACCCTAGAGTTTTGATATAATGTAAGACTTAATTATGCATTTTCTTCCAGGTTTCCGTGTGTGGAACGTAGTATTTGTAGTGTCTCGCTTAGCCAGTATTATTGTTGCTATTTTGACCTTCCATTATGGTTTGGCAACCAATGAAGACCAAACTCTAGATGTTGCCACAGGCAATTTCAACACACCCTTAATTAGGTAAGAAATGACCTGGTATATCATGCAGGATATCAGGTCACATGTAACTTGGGTCACATTGCATTTTCTGATAGTTTGGAGATATATAAACTTGTATTTTTGTCATTGTCTACTTCATAATTACAGAAGAAAATAGGAGGTTTTTAATGAACAAAGTACAAAGTGCCGAGTTGACTGTAAATTTAAACAGTAACAGTATTTGGTTAGTAAAGAATTGTTGGGAAAGTGTAAAGTTGCAAAAGTTCTTGGCACTCATTAGTTAATAATCTTAGGCAGTAGGATTATATGATTCTCTTTATTTAATTCCAACCCTTGTTTTGATATGCGTATAGTCTAATTTAACTTAGTGTATAGATGCATATTGTCAGGTTTATCTTTCTAAGAAGTCACTCTGGTGGACAAATCAACAATAAAATACGAAGACGACAAACACTATATTAGAATACTTACCTGACGTTCTGATTGCAAAACACCTACAAAATCTAACACATCATTCAAATTCATTACTCTAACCAACAGTATCATAACAACATCATATATTCCATCACAACAAAATACACTATACCCTCAAACACACAACAGGGAAAAACACACTACAGGGAAATACCTTCATCAACCATTTCTCTCATGTCATTCATCTTCATCCCCACATCGACAACAAGCGACTCGTCATCAGAAGAAAAAATTATTTACAGACCAAGATTATACTTATTTCACCAACTATCAGACAAACTACATCGACAATCTCAACTCATCTGCCTTTGGCCCTGATAATTTAAGCAACATAACCCTGAGAAACCTGGGCAATTCAAGCATTCACTAATATATCAGACTACAGCTGCTCGCACAACACAGTACCCAACATCTGGAAGCATGGTGTTATCATCTCAATCCCCAACCCCCAACCCCCCCCCAAAAAAAAAATACTATCCTATTCACATCCTCCCATTACACTCTTCTGCACTCCCTCCAAAGTCCCAGAATTACTAATACTACAAGAAATTACAACCCCACATGCCGATAGCCACATCGCAACGCGGGTTTTAGACCATTGCACTCCACAAACACCCTTCCCACAAAGCTGACACATAGAATTTTGCATGTTAGCCCTCTAACTTAGTCTGAAATAACTGTAACTCTGACCATTACGCTCTTCTTACTAATCTGACACAAAGAATTTTGTGTGTTAGCCCTCTTGCTTTGTTGGAAAGAGCTGTAACTCTCAGACCATTACACTCACAAATGCCCTTTTTACAGACCTGATACAGATAATTTTGTGTGTTAGCCCTCTTGCTTTATTTGAAATAGCTGTAAGTGTCTGACCATTACACTACACAAACGCCCTTCTTACAGACCTGACACAAACAATTTTGCGCGTTAGCCTTTTCACTCTGTTTGAAATAGCCGTAATTCTCCGCAGACTGAACGCTTTAGCTGCCGTGTGCCTCTTCCAAGCGTGGATGATGTGGAACTTCATCCACTTCCATCTGAGGAAACTTCGAGAGAAACAGGCTGAGGCCACGGCAGTGAAGAAGAAGTTAGTCGAGAAGAAGCCACAGAAGAAGAGCAAAAAGGAAGATTGTAAGTGACCTGTTTTTTATATTATTTTTTTCTCTCAGTAAAATAGTCTAATTTTTTTTTTTAACTGCATGCTATAGGGTGTTGCAACTGGTGTATGTATTATTATATAAAGGTACAGACCCTCCCCTACTTACAAACAATCGAATTACGATCATCCACGGATACAAACAAAAATCTTTCCATTATTTTACCCATGTATTATTGTATGCATTACCGTTATGCATTGTATTATTACTGTATTGAAATTCATTAATACTGTAAAATTTGTTTTATATAGTAGTTAAGTGTCTTTAGCCTAAGTACTGTACAGTATTGTATATGTATGTAATGCACAGTTTTTCTTTTTAACTAAACTCAACTTGTGAACAATTCTACTTACAAATGGACTTCATGAACCTAACTCACTTGTAAGTAGGGGAGTGTCAGTAGTGAATATTTAGAATTTTTGTGTTGTATAAGGAATGGCAGTAAGGACTCAAGAAGCCCATACTTAAAATATAAATAAGATGGGAAGTAAGTAATTTTTTCTACCTTGTGTATCATATACGATCTTACTAAATGCAGTTCTTTATTGAGAGAAAACCCATCCTAATGTGAATGCAGTGTGGGTCTTTTCGAAAAGAAATTCACTGTAATATGTAATGCAAATTGCATTATATAGTATCAATAAGAATTTTCAATAACGATATTTTAATATGAAGGAAACTTATTTAAATTCATTAGATCTTGATTAATAATGAAAACCACAGCAATAGTGTGGTTAGCCCGCTCAACTCCTGAGTTGACAGACCCGCTTTCAAGATCACTGTGGGATGCTAGAAAGGACATCCGGCCTTAATTTCCCAGACACGCTCTGTTCACCCCCATAATGGGGACTATCAGTGACACATAAAATGTGGATTATTATATCTTGATTAATAATAATGATAGTTTGCTACTGCTATTAACTAATTAGTGTATATTTTCTATTATGGAAAATTTATAACTGATTTTTATATACAGTAATCACTCGTTTATCGCGAGGGCTCGGTTCTGGGACCGGCCGCGATAGGTGAGTTTTGGCAAAGTATGAACACTTTAAAAAAAAAAAAAAAAAATTAAAGATGATTATGACACCAGGACGGCCCAAAAATGATAAAATAAAACAGCCTTTATCAGGCTGTAAAGAGAAACAGAGATGGAGAGTGTAATGACCAGTCAGATGTGAAGGAATTATAAAAGATGTGTAATGAATATCCAGCTCTCTGCTAGGTTTAAATATACCTCTGCATTACTTCCATGATGTCTATTCCAAAAATTCTCCTTAGATATTATTATTATTATTATTATTATTGGCAACAATACTTTTCCTTTGATGATGATTGTGGAGATTATTATTATTATTATTATTATTATTATTATTATTATTATTATTATCATTATTATTACGAATTTGTAATTGAACCATTATATTTACAATAAATAATGTAGTTTTGGTTGAATGAGCAAGAGTTAATTAAAGATTCTCTCTCTCTCTCTCTCTCTCTCCAACATTCTATTCTACCCAACCCCCACACTCTCTTTGTCCCAGCCAACTAGGGAGGGGCACTGTACACAGTTATTAAAGTAAATAAACCAACAGATGTACAAACAATGATGAGCCCTTAATAATAATAATAATAATAATAATAATAATGATGATAATAATCTCCACAATCATCATCAAAGGAAAATTATTGTTGCCAATAATAATAATAATAATAATAATAATAAGATCTAAGGAGAATCATTGGAATAGACATCATGAAAGTAATGCAGAGGTATATTAAAACCCAGCAGAGAGCTGGAGATTCATTATATATCTTCTATAATCCCTTCACATCTGATACTGTGAATTCACGAGAGGTGAATCGCGATGGAGCGAGGGATTACTGTATATATATATATATGAGAGAGAGGGAATTTTCCTAAAATCACAAACCGAGCATAGACTTTTTATGAATTAATAATTTATTCACGAATGGCACCATAAATGTTACCATGCCAGTTCTCTTTGTATGATTTGTAACTCTTTTTACATGAAAGTTTTCTTCTGTATTTGTGATTTTGGTAAATTATTGTATTTCTCTTCTTTTCTGAGCTGTATCACTTTCAGTCTCTTATGAGAGATTCTGCAATGATGCACATGCACTTACACACAACAAATAAACACTTCTACAAGAAATACACACTCAACACACACGTGTACACACACTGATGACACATACTTGACACATTTTATTCGCAATTGGGACGTAAATATTACTGTGCTAGTTTTCCTTAGATGAGCATATGAAACTTTAACAAGAGCGAACATTATGCGTCTGGATATGCTTATCCTATTTCTTAATCTCTTTGTATCATAACCTGCAATTTGTCTGTAGGGATGATACAAAGAAATTAAGAAATAGGATAGCAAATCCAGACACATTGTGCTTTCTCTTGTTAATGTTTCAAATACTTATCTTAGAACTAACTCAGTTACATGCCTCTTGTGAATAAAATTTTGCGTGTGCACTTGCATTCGTTGTGTGTGCATGCAATTGTATATATGCTGTGTTCACTTACTTGTTAGTGCATTTGTTGTGTGTGTATGTGGGTATTTGTTGTTTTGTCATTGTGGACATAGGTGGGATAATTGCAGCTGAACAGGAATTTATCATTAAGAGTGTGTGCCCCATTTACCTCTGAACTATATGTCTTTGTTATATAAAGTCCTTTAAATGTCCAAAAAGTTCCTTCACACCTCTGTGCAAAGAGTTTTAACTGAATATTTGTAGGAGGAACTATATATGGTCCCATCTACATAAAGAATTCCTTCCATTCAGGAAGGCAAAACTGTCATAATAATTATAGCAAAAGTGGCGATACAAAACTCCTGGTTCTTCCTTGGACGAATCTGAAAAATTGGAAAAATTACATTTTGGGAAGAAATTGTCATGGCCTGGCGATCTCATGACCTGCTGTGACCTTTTGGTCTTAAATTTGTGTCAAGCAACCCTCTGAAGATCACATATCGGGAAGTACAGTATTACAAGTGCCAAGAGGTTGTATACATAGAAAAGTCAACTATCATATGATGTTTGACTTATTTTTTTATACAACTTCTTTGTACTAAAAATAGTAAACTACCAGATGTATGATCTTCAGAAAGTTGCATGACATAGGTTTTTGGTTGAAGAGTTGGAGCAGATCACGAGAACGCTTGGCCACGCCAATCTCTTCCCCATAAGTATTTTTTCTTATTTCTCATGTTCTACTCAAGGAAACCAAGATTTTTAAAACAACTTCACTTGCTATATTTTTTATTACAGTTTCATCTTCCTGAATAGAAGGTCTTTGAGTAGGTGGAATAAATGTAATTCCTCTGACAATTTTTCTATTAAAACTATTTGCTCAGAGGTGAAGGGACTTTTTAGACTCTTTTAAGACTTTGTCCAACTAAGACATATATCCAGAGGGGGACGATGAGGCAAACTTAGAATCTCCGGGGTCTTTCTAATCAAGTCCTCTGCAATACCGATGCCTTTGAATTATCCCACCTATGGCCACCACGAGACTATGTACGAATTGTGTATATGTGCTTGTATATGCTGTGTGTAATGTATGTCTGCAGGTGTATGTGTTCTTTCTGTGCTGTGCGTGTAGTGTACGTGTGCAGATGTGTTTTGTGTATGTATATGTTGTGTGTAAGGTGTATAGTGTACACAAGTGTATGTACTGTACGTGGTATGTGTGTACGTTTTGAGTGTTTGTGTGTGTTTTGTGCGTATCGTGGGTGCATGTGTTTTCAGAAGCATGTTGTGTGCGTGCCAATGTGTTTTGTGTGCATATGTGTAAGTATTTGTCGTGTGGAAGATGTATGTTGTGTACACAAGCGTGTATGTGTACATGTGTGTATGTGTTGTGACTGTATGTTTTGCATGTTTAGTATATATTTCCTTATTTAATATCAGTATTTTTGGTTACACATTAATCTTGAATGTGAAGTTTTGCATGTTGACATATGTGTAGGTGTGTTGGTGTACAATTACACACATGCACAGTAAATTTGCTCTTAGTTTAGGAACCAACAACTTATATAAGAACTAATTATCCTTTGTATATATACAAAAATTCTATGTATTAAAATTTTTTCCAAATTATTTTTAAAACAACTAAACTTCACATTTGGGAAGATAATTTAGAAACTTTTTTTTACGAGTTCAATTAATGTAAAAATATAAATTCTAATCATTAATATACATTTAGTTTCTCTTACTCTTAATTTAGACTAGGGGTTTTCAAACTGGGGTTCGCGGGAAGTTTTCCAGGGGTACTTTGATGGCTCACGAAAAAGTATTTTAAACAGGATTTTTCTAAATTGTTTGTGATGTCAATGCTACTGCCTAATAAAGTCATTATAATGTAAATCATTTTTTGATGTCCATTGCATCAGTACCAATGAATACTGAATTAGTCTTCACAACATTACAATTCCATATTCAGTGTCAGATTAATGGGATACGGGTAGATGGTTTTATAGCTCGTGGGGTACTTAATGGAAAAATATTTGAGAACCCCTGACTTAGACATTATTTTTATGTACTTACTGACCTCGACAGATTCTGCATGCTATATATTAAAAATTTACTTTGAATGTTATAAGTATACTGATTTTTTTTTTTTAATATATCTGTATAGTTCTATAGTTCATTGTTTCACTTACTGACCTTGGCTAATTCTGCATGTGATATATTATGTCTACTTTGAACACTACAAGCATAGCAAAACTTTATATTTAATATGTCTGTGTATAGTTCATTAGTACATTAAGTTTCTAATTTAAGCAGGACGTGTCACTGTTTCAGCAAAGCGTAGTTCGGAGGAGGACGTGAGTGAACTTCCAGAAGTGGATCAGCAGACGCGCAGACGGCGGTAAGAATGGAAGGAACCTTCCGTGTTTGTATTTTATAAACACAACTTTTTGCACAAAGTCCAAAGGTTTACAAAAGTATGTTGATCATCTGTAAATTGGGGTCTGGTTAGCTTTCGATCATATAAATTTAAAAAGACTTTTGATATTATATATAACATTATACGTTCGTTTGTAAGAAACCTCTTGCTAAATTATTAATGTCATTTTCAAAGCCTTCCAAGCTATATGGTGAGAGAAAATTCTGTGACCTTTTTTGATTTAATTTGTAATTTTGCAGACACATTTACACATTGTGTTACAAATATACTAATACGTAAATGAGTCTTGTTAATGTAAATTTTCTCTATATTTTTCTCGTATCTGTAAAAAACTGGTACCGATAAATTTTACCTATAAATATCATATAGGAAATGGAAATAGTTGTCAAAATACAGATTTTTCTATAAAGATCTGACGTAATCCTACAGATCTTTAATTTTTCTTGCGAGTAAACGTTATATTTATAGAAATATTTGCAATGAATATTGTATCACATCTGATACTAGTTTTGATTTCTTTGCTTCTAAAGAACTATCTTTCTAATCCTCGACCCCCTATTTTAATCATGAGGATATTTGACGAATAGTGAATTATCTTTCTAATCCTCAACCCCATATTTTAATTATGAGGAGATTTTACTAATTACAGTATTTACAATAATTTTTTATCCTTTTGGAATATATTTCTTTTAGTTTTAGAGGTTTCTTTTCTCGTATATAACAGAATTTGTTATAGAAATATGAAAATTCTTAGAAATAGTATCAATACTGAAAATTATCATGATATTACTATTTAATTCTAATTTAAATTGATCTGAAGCTTTAAATTCTATATTGACAAAGTATTTAATAGATTTAAATGTTTATGTAACAAGTTTACTTATAAACAAGCTTTGAAAATCCATCCAAAATCTTGTCACATGTCAAGATACTTAGAAACAGTGTGTACATTTTCTTGCCAAACTAGTATTAAAAATTTGACTTTTTTTGTTTTTTTTTCCATGAGCAGTGATGAAAATGTTACTTTTATAACTATGCAAAAATTTTAAAAATTAGAGCACAGAATCTTTTTCCCCAGATTCTTAACTACGTAGGAAATATCGTAGTATGTCATTAAAATATACATTTTTCAATCTTCACCAAGCAAATGGTTGTGAGCAACTTTTTTAAGTTAATCTCTTAATCAAGAGGAGTGAGATTTTCATGCTAAAGATTAAAAATATCAGTTTAGAACAGATATTTTTATTTAAAAAGTACTCTGTCCACAAGATTACACGAAAGTTAAAAGTATTTATGATAAGAGTACTGCTACAGAGAGTCGTTATTAAATATGTACTATTGTTATTGGTGCAAATAATAAAAAAATTAAATTCACTCGAGATAACCCTACACTGAATAGGAGTTGTCCACTGTATCGCGCTGTTTGTAAGTTTTTTTTAGGATGTACGTCCTATTTAATTTAAAAGTAAGGCGGTTTTTTATGTTGTGATTTCGTATAAAAGATATCGCGGTTCTATTTTGTTTTTCGGTGCATAATACATAGTCGTTTATGGTATGATATAAGTTTGTTCATTGTACTATGTAACTCTTATCGCAAATAATTATTTCTTACATGAGCTTTTCATTTGAGGATGATGGTACAAGAGTGTTCTAATTTGGGACTGTAAATAAGCAATGTTAAATGCCACTGGGACAGTTCACTGTTGTACACTGTACCCTCTGTGTAAATAGTACGAAGTTTTCTATCCATTTCCAAAGAGGGCGCAGAGTTTTTCAAGAACCTTGTGTACGCTGCCATCAAATTTTTTTTTATATGTAATGAAAGTTGACTAATTTATGCACAAATAAAACACAGGTTTGTTTCCTTGAGATGTTTCACGTCTTATTATAAATGTAATGCGTGTTTCTCAATTGTGGCAAAAAAAAATATGATGTATTCTCATTATAAATCTTCATTGAATGTAGTGCAAAAATCACAATTAAAATTCACAACTTTATGCAGCAGATTATTTGTAAATGTTACAAGCATACATGTACAATGACTGCAATATCCCTTGTAAAGGGGATGACCTAGTCAAAGCACACTCATTCACCTGAAGCTTCTGGTGAATGTGTGGTTTGACTTGGCCACCCCTCATACAAGGGGGAGTGTAGCAATTGTACATGTGTGTGTAACACATACAAATAAATATTAATATTTAACAATAAGAGTAAAATACTAATTTATGTGTAACATTGCATATATTTTTTCAAATCTTGAGTAAAATACCAATTTATGTGTAACATTGCATATGTTTTTTTCAAATCTTGACCAGTCCTAAATATGCACAGTATTATTAATATAATCTACTATTATTTAACATTGCACATATGTTAGTTTTTAAAATTATGAAAAGTTCTTTATTTGCATAGAATTGTACATTTCTTCTATCACTGTGAAATAGAAATGAAATTGAAGTGGATTGGTTTCTCTCTAATATAGAAATGGAATTGATATGGAATGTTTTCTATATAGAAATGGAATTGATGTGGAATGTTTTCTATATAGAAATGGAATTTATGTGGAATGGTTTCTGTATAGAAATGGAAGTGAAGTGGAATATTTTCTATGGTTTTTATATTATGAAAATGTGTCCATAAGTGATTTATATATACTTTGGGTAAAATATGAAGAAAGGTTTCACTAACAAAGACAAAGAATGGTTGTTATGAATTAAAAATGCATTGAACATGTTTTCATAAATACTTCTGCAGTAATAAACACAAGCAAGTGTGTTTCCTGAAGCTGAAGATTGGAAGAAATCGGTGCTTAGTATAATAGTTGTGCTCAGTTCTAGTTTGAGGTAATTTCATATTTAATGCAAGACCTTGAATACTGCCTCTATTACTTAGAACTAAATTGAGTTAATATGTAATACATCTTATTGCTTTTGTTTTCGAGAAATTTCTTAGGTGCGAGAGTATGGATTTGTTAGATTTTACTTTGAATTTTTTTTTTGTCTTGGTTAGGGGAGATGTTTGCATATAAAATAAATATTTTGAAAAGTTGTCAGAATTGCTTAATCCTTCTTCATGTAAATTGTTCTTGTAAATTATACAGGGCAAACAGTTTTCTGTCTTTTCAAGGCGTCCATTTAAAGAATATGACTATCTATAGATGCTGGGCTTTCATATGGGGACTGTAAACTTCAAAAACGATTACAATTTGTTGATGGGAACAAATTTACAAAGTAAACAGACTAAAAAATTGCAAAATCATCAAAAGGTAGATCAGAAACCATCAAATCAAGACCTGGAGAGGCAGCGTCTTGTGTTGTGGATCTACCCTCTGGATATGCAAATCAGAAAAGGCCGAACACCTAGCTAGAGGAACAGAGAAAGAACCCAAATTACCACAACTGATTCCTGCTTCTCACAGGGAGGAAGACCTTGGGAGATGCTTCGATCACTTGGGCAATTACCTCGTCTCTCAACAACACACAACAGTTTTTTCTACTCCGAGAAATGATTCACCAGTGGCTGTTTCCCAAGACTCCTTCTAGCCGGAAACAGAGAGAGCAACTCAGGACACAACCACAAACATCTAGGTCCAATGTGCTCTGCTCCCGTCACTTCTGTCTCACACACTAAAGGTTCAGGGTGTATTCGTTAGGTCCTGTAAGGGACGTTTGAGGTAGGATGTACGTATTTGTGATCATGTCTAATGTATTTCCAGTATGTACTTACCTCCCTGAGGGAGGGGGTAAGAATACTTTCTCCATGTTTCCCTGCGTGTTGTAAGTCCACTAAATGGGGCAGAGCAAGGGGACTGGGAATCCCCTCCTCTGTATGTACTTCCCACAAAAAGTCAAAGTATTTTCTTTTACTCAGCCACCCCCTACAAGGGGGAAAATGGCTTTGGTATATGGATGGGCTTTGGTAATACGTCTGTGGTACAATCTTTTAGGGGGAGGAGGGATTTTGTGTGTGTAGTGACGTACCAGAATGATAAGTTCACCACTAATGCAGATGATTCTGTGTTGGCTAATGGTAGTGAAAATATAAAATGTGGGTGTTTTATGTGTTCCATGTAGTTTTTTCTTGTATTAAGATACAGTGTGTACTGTGTTATTTGATTATTGGTGTTTAGGCAGTCTGTATTGAACTTTAGAAAACTAATGTGTGTTAGTTGCCGCTGCAGGAGGGGTTGGAGTGTACTGGTGAGGAGAGAGAGTGGGAGAAAGTCGAAAAGACGGCCTCATAAAGCCTCTCCCCAACCTATGCCTATTCTAACCCCACTCTATCAGCACCTGACACACATTGGTATTCTACATTTTACACAGACAGCCAAAAAACAAGTACTCACAATTCATCAAACAACACAATGCACACATTTCACTACCATTAGACAAGACTGAATCATTTTCATTAGTGGTGAATGTATCACTGGTATTTGTAGGTCACGACACACAAAATACCTCCTCCCCTCACGTGACACAACCACAGACCTACTACTAAAGTATGCACTGGAAATATGTTAAGGCATTACATTTCATTACTTGAAAGGCATAGTGGATGGGTTTGAAGAAGGGTGTAGGGAGTATCATGAACAGGTCCAAGTATTTTATAGTGTTTCATGTGATCAAGTTTAGTTGCGGTGAAAGGGATCAAGTTTCTGAAAGAATAGCAGAAAAAATTAACCTTTGGTGTGTCAGCTCGAGGTGATATATGTGGAGCATGTTGGACATTAGTGTTTGTAGGTTGGGTCCTGAATTGCTCTCGATGTCTCCAGCTAGAAGTCTTGAGAAACAAATGCCAGAGAAGCGTTTCCATGTAGGAAAATTTTTGTTGTTGTTGTGTGGGCTGTGTTGAGAGATAAGGTCATGAAATTAAAAATTAAAGTTAAAATTGTGAAAATATGGAAATTAATAAAATTGATACCTACAGAGAAATAATCCCACTGTACACCACCTTACCACCCTATCAGTAGTAATTCCGCATAAATTTATTCCCACTGTACCACCTTACCACCTGATCAGTAGTAATTCCGCATAAATTTAATTCCGCTGTACACCACCTTACCACCCGATCAGTAGTAATTCCGCATAAATTTAACACATAAGTGAGAAGCCCAGTTCACCAAAGTCTCTGAGTTCTCGTGCCCAACGAGGGGTAGGAGTTGGTTTAGTCTGGCCTCCATTGATCCTCTTCCGAGTTGGTTGTTCTCTTCTTCATACTCACAATTCTGAAGGGTTGACGAACGACTAATATGGTGACACACTAGGTTCACACAGCCTTGCTGAATTTTTGGCTCTACTGATCTATATATATTGTATATATATATATATATATATATATATATATATATATATATATATATATATATATATATATATATATATATATATATATATATATATATATATATATATATATATATATATATATATATATATATAATATATATATATATATATAATATATATATATATATATATATATCAAAACACTGTACAGTGTACTGTTGACTGTATACAGTATACTATTCACTAGCTCAGTGAACTGTGATGGATGGGTGTGAGGGGAGGTAACATGTGATGAAGCAGTGGGGGTAAACCAGCTGCAGCTATCTGGCCGAACTGTAGAATATCCTTGCAGGCCTACCTTGTGGGTGACCCAAGCAGGGTGATAGGGGGAGGAATGTGGCAACCCTTTATCCCCAAAGAGCTAAGAGGAATAGTTGAGGTAAGTGTGGATTGTGGAGAATGTGTTTTTCTTGGCTCAGCCACCCCCTTACAAGGGGAAATGGGGCCATGTACTGTATATGTATGTACAAAAGCTCCGCTACTCACCCACAATCGAGTTACGAACATTCATAGATATGAACAATAACCTATCCAATATCTACCCATATATTAATGTATTACTGCACTGTACTGTAAAATTACATTATTATTATGGTATTAAAATTTATTAATACTGTATACTTTGTTTTATATAGTAGTTAAATGTCTTTAGCCTAAGTACTGTACTGGACTGCATATGTATGTACTGTACAGTACTCTTGTAACTAAACACAATTTACATACAATTCTACTTACTAACGGACTTATGGAACCAAACTTGTTTGTAAGTTGGGGAGTATCTGTATACTGTTGACAGTCCCTTCTTCATTATTACAAAACCCAAGGGATGGGATTGATGGGGTCCAAACTGCAAGGTCGGGTCCTTCCTTTCCATATAGGCATTTTGATGTTTTTAAAATGTGATATTACCTTTCTTGCAATGAGATCTAGTTTTGATTGTAGGACACTGAAAATCAGAGTTCCAGCATTTAAACGCCTGTGTTTAAACACACATTCTCATTATCCGCTAATATCTGACAGGTGACACAAACTTATCCTTATTCATTTCAAAAAGAAAAAAAAAAATCTTTGTCTAGGGTCCATTTTGAGGGTACACATTCTTGACAGGAAAGCCCAATTGTTAACATTTTTCTTACACCCATTGTTCAGGGGAAGATATGCAGATAGAGCTACTCAGTTCAGCACTTTATGAGTCTATTTTGAACTACGAAGTTTGGGATGTCTGAATATTGAATCCCCTTTTAATATTCCTCAGGTGACAGAAAATTACCTTGGGGACATTTATTACATGTATACTTGGTAATTTTACTGGTAACCAATTTCTTATTTCTTCTGCCCTATTTACGTATGAATGCCTTAGCCCTCAAGGTGGTTATTTTGGGCTGGAGAAAAAACTGCGGGCAGTTCTCGTTTTTATGTCTCTAGCTCTTTGCCATAATCATCATCTCAGAATGTCTTATAGACCAAGGTTTACTTTCAATACAAACTTAAGAGTGCTTAATAATTCTAAAGTCAGCTTTCTGAAATGGTTCCCCTTTCTTAATTGTTGAACTTTAGTTGCCATCAATTGTGCTTAGGCACTCGACCTTGTTTGCTGTTATCGGATGTGATTTCTTGTAGGTTACTAGATGGGCCCTTCTCTCTGGAGTATTAATCCTCATCACTGTTACGATCTCTATAGCTGATTGTTACTTGTATTCAGTCCTCTGCCTAATAGCTCAATGAGAACTATTTTATGATTACCCGTTGATAAAATTAATACAATATCTAAGTGACAAGTGAAATGTGGGTGCACACTGTGTATGAATGGGTCAAGAAATCACATTCTTCATATGCATCTTGTAGTTGTCTTCCAAACTATCAGGCTGGGATGTTTGCTTAGTATTACCATGACTAGACTCATTCTCCTTTTCTTTCAGTTGTTCTTCAGTTTAGAATCTGTTTTGGAGTTACTAATAAATTACTCTCCAAGTCGTTCTCTTGTGATTAATTTCTGCATGCACAAAACTTGAGCATGGAAGGCATTTTATGTAACCTGCAGGATCTACAAGGTGCAAACCCAAGAACTGTCACATATCTCTTTTCAAATCCCTTTCAGATGGCGCCTCCCACATCAACTAACTTGCTTTTGCACCTCCAAGGCATTTTTATCCATTTTGAGGGCTTGGTTTCGCTGTAGAGGATTATGGACGATTCCTGAGAATTTGCTTCTTGTGTTGAAAGATTCTATATATTAGGATATGATGAGAAAAAGGTGTGGTTGCCAATTACAATCATTTCATGTTAGAGGCATGCAGGTGTTCCTTTTTCTTGTCTGAGGCTTGGAAGATTTTTTTTTTTTTTTGTATGGAGGTGTACCTTTTTATTGTTTAAGGTATAGAGGTGTTCCCTTTCTTGTAAGAGGCATGGAGAACTTCCTGTTTCTTGTTAGAGGCATGGAGGACTTCCTTTTTCTTGTTAGAGGCATGGAGGAGTTCCTTTTTATTGTTAGAGGCATGGAGGTGTTCCTTTTCCTTGTTTGAGACATAAGTAACCCTTAAAAAACAGACTAAGCTTAGACTGCATGACACAGTAATTACATTCTACAGTATTTGATGGTAGAGTGCTGATTTCTGAAAGGACTGAGGCAATTTGTAAAGTCAGATGGTTTCATATGGTGAAGAAAGGGAGATGTAAGGGGGCCAAAAAAGCTGGTTTGAACACCCTGAAAGAATGGACCATGAAACAATAGTGAAGATGTGCAAGTCAGGTTTCTCGGGTATTTAACCTAATTTAGGTACAAAATGAGATGTAGTGGCCTTTCCAGGAAAAGCATTATCATCCAGGAGTGTTTGATGTAAGAAACAAGCACACTGAAGAGGTTCAAAACAATATAAAACCTATTATGACCAAACATCATTAGGAGAAAAAAAGCTCTAAAAATGGGGACAGAGTAAACCGAGAAACATGAAGGTGGCTCTGGAACAGAGCATTGGCAATGGCTCAATAATGTAAAGTGCGGCATGCCAAGCATGACAGTGAGCTTATGGTTATGATTATAGAGGGATAAGAGAAGACTTCTATACTTCATATCATACCGTCCTTACAACGAAAAAACAATCCCAGTGAAAAGGATTTGTTGTGGATAAAGGAGAGGTGTTTAAATTAATATTAAAAGAAGGGAATCAAGGCCGAGTATGGTTCTTACCTTTATAAAGGAGAGGCCAAAGGTCAGTGCACGTCTAAACACTTGAATTTATTGTCTGTTCATCTTAAGGTATAATTTTGCAGGATCTGAATTCGAGAAGCATATGCAGAATGTCCTAAAATATCTTGATTGCCATTTCACTTTATATCTTGTGCTAAGAACTTCTAGCCATGTTTTGACCGAGTCTGATGCTCTGGAATATCTTGAATAACAATTCAGCTTTGCCAAATAAAACATTTCAAACAAAAAGCAGTACGTATGTATGACAGGCTGCACAAATAGAGATTCGTCACCCACCAGATACCTGTTATGGCTTTCCAAACCCCTTTCCATCCATTTTCCCTACATGAGGGATAGGAGTTGGAGGAAAAGGTGCTGGTAAGGGCCTGTTCTGGCCTTCCAAAACCCTCTCCACTTCTTTTTCCCTAAATAAGGGATAGGAGTAAGAGGAAAAGGCACTGGTAAGGCCTGTTCTGGCCTTTCCAAACCCTCTCCAGCTTTCTTCCCTAAATGAGGGATGGGAGTAAGAGGAAAAGGAGCTGGTAGAGGCCTGTTCTGGCCTTTGCAAACTCTCTCCATCCCTTTTCCCTAAAGGAGGGATACGAGGAGGAAGAAAAGGTGGTGGTAGGGGCTACGTATTGGGATTAAATAAAAAAAATACATCTGCAATAGCTCTTATAATCTTTATTCATACTTAAAAGAATGAAAATGCATGACAGAATGACTGACATGTTGTATACACAAAACTACAAAGAGCGATGTCTATGTTTTTATTTGGGATAAGGAGGCAAACCGAACAATTCGGGTTGAAAATCTTCCAATGATTTGACGACCAAGGTGGCATCTTTCTTCATGTCCTCGGCCATTCGAGGGTCTGGCACCATAACGACCTGCATTCCCGCAGCAAGGCTTGCTGCCACACCGTTGGGGGCATCTTCAAATACCAGACACTGCAAGAGCAAGAAAGGAGAATCAAATATTGCAGTCTATTAAGAAGCAAATATTGTAGTCTTTGTAGATGAAGATGGGCAGTGTATGATGTTTCGTTACTTTTTCTTTTGCTGATGTGACCACTTGATCTGCTACTGCAGATATAACATGAAGTAAAAAAAATATCTCCAAGAAAGTTACACATACATACATATACAGTACACTATCTGTGCTCAAGTTAAAGCACGCATATTCACCAGAATCTAATATACCTCATTTGCGCTCTTGGTATCTTGGGGATACAGGGTTGCCACAATTTCTCCGCCATCACCATGCTTGGGTCATCCACATGGTAAATGAGCAAAGTTCTTCTGCGGAGAGGCTTTACAGCCACATAAACTTGAATAACTACAAGGAGCCTCTTCTACTTGGTACGTTGCTATATGTGCCCCTAATTCTTACAGCTATGCTTTAACTTCAGTTTTTCACATATGATAAATTCTTCTCAAGTTATATTCATCTGACAGGTCACAACACTCCCCATCTCTATTTCTCTTTACTTTATGTTATCTCTGTGCTCAGGGTCGATGAGGGTAAATTTTTTTTGGCCCGTTCTGGTGTCACAATCATAAAAAAAGAAAGTTGTGTGGCCGCTGTGGCTGGGTTTGTAGTGCACTCAACTCTAATTCATTAGGTCATCAGTTCAAGACCTGCCATGGTCTGAGGTTAGAAAGAGCATGCACTCAGGGTAACTGTTGCACTGCCATCACCAAAGCCCTTCGAAACAAGGCACCATCCTAGCCTTTATTAGAAAAGGAAGTCTGTGACGTTAAACCGGATCACTTTATAAGCTATTAAGTGTAAGCTACATTATTCAAAATGAAAATAAGCTTATGAAAAACATTAATCAAATCTATATATTCATATATTTTGGAAGAGGAAAAAATCTTAATTGTTAATAATAAGTAAAATATTATATCTGAAATCCAGTAACTATTACCAATAATTTATTAATTCAGAAAATAGACAGTAATTTCTACATTCTATTTTCAAACTTTCACATCAACCAAGAGCAGATATGTCCTTGAAGGTGATGAAATTCTATGATGTGAAAAAATGACTTATAGAAACCCTAAGATTTTTAACTTTCAGAGCGAAGTACGGGCACAATGTTGAGAAATATAGTTCTATTTTTATGAAGACAGAGGTGACACAGTGGTTAGAGCACTTGCCTCTGGAAGTGTCAATCCAGTGTTTGTGTTCACTGCGGGCCTGATGAATGGCATCTAGCCTTAACTCTCCAGCTCCAAACTGTCTGTGTCCACCCTCATGCAAATGAGGATTTAATTGTAAGACATGAATGGTACAGAACATAGTTCTGTATTATATCTTATAGTTCAATCCCTTTTATCAACTACGAACTACAATCAGAAACTCAAAAACAAAACATAAATGGCGTGATATTAATACAATTTTACGCCATATAAAACTATACTTTTTCTGGCTCAGGGTTATCTGGGAACCTCTTGGCACATATCAAAAACACATCTGGAGCTGGTTTCCCGTTCTTCACTTCTGGATCTGTAGAGGCTAAAACGACATGCTTGAACATGGAGATAAACCCCTTGTGATTCGTGGTCTTCAGGTCGAAGCTGTCTTTCGCACCTCCAGAGGCGATGGCTATGGGAATATTGTGTTCGTGAAGGTGACGAACTAATTTCTCCGCACCTAGAAAGGTTGACGTCGAAATTCTGTTATTTCAAAGAGACACGCATATACGCACACTATCGCACAACAAATACTGTCATTTAAATATACTTTTCATTTCTCTCAAATATGCATTAGTATTACAATTCTTCAATATTATAATATACATTACAGTACTAAAAACACAAATGGTTACTTACAATATTCGTGTCAGCGGAAATCTCTTAACAGAAGGTGCAATAAAAAGCAACATTTATGAAATAACAGAGAAAGCTAGAGCACTAAGCAAAGGAAAAAATGATAGTATTCTACATGCAATTTCAATATGTACAAAGAACAAATATGCAGACAAAAAGGACCAAACACTAAATAAACACAGTGCATACAGTATTAAGCACCACTATCTAATACCAAAAGTATCAGTAACACATACACTGGCAAGCAACTGCTGTCCTTAATTACCAGAAAACAACCTGTAACAGTACACTGGTATTGGATAATACCAGCTTTACAATGATTATTACCATTATATTCCACAGAGCTACTATTACAATCCCAATTACAAACATAAATCTAAAAACATCAATTATTATTATTGTGAATGTGTGTTTATGCTGGTGGATGAGTGTTTCTTGTGGTGAATGAGTTTCTTGGCTCAGCTACCTCCCTTAAAAGGAGGAATATGGCCATGTATATAGATAGATTATGCATAAAACACCCAAATAACTTATCAGTAACCTTTCAATAAATTATCAAGACTGAAATTCAAAATGATGACCCACACTACTTCTTAGTAGATATCCTTGATTATATCGATATCTTGTGAAAATCAAGTCGTTGCACGAAACAGCACGACTGATGTCTCTTTCGTGGCAATAAACATTCCCCATTAGGAAAGCAACACATACATGACGTCCAGTACGTACAGCATAAATGCCAACAGTTACCAAAAATATATGTACAAAATAGAATATCATCATTATCGCCTCCAAAGCCATACAATGCAAAAAGAATACAAACCCAACAAATTGTACAAGCTATTAACTTGATCACCCTGAGAAAGGAGGGCAAGAATACTTGATCCATGTTTCCCTGCAAGTCGTAAAATTCAACTGAATAGGGCAGAGTGAAGGGACTAGGAATCCACTCCTCTGTATTTTCTTCTCATAAACAGTCAAGGTATTTTGCTCTGACTCAGACATCCCCCTTATAAGGTGGAATATGGCTCCTGTATATGGATGGATTATACAGATACCACATATTAGTAACAATCTGTGATCAAAACAAGCAAAGGTAATCATTTGCTTTAATGCACAGGGGAAGGTAAGCAGATTGCATCTTCAAACATTTTTGAGGTGACAAATGAAAATCGGCTATATTCAATGAATGTGAAATCTTTCTTAAAACCACATGATTTCTCAACAAGATGGTTACACAAGTCTCAACCCTTTCCTGCAAACCAAAACTGACATAAAAATCTGATGTAGAGGGGACCACAGTAACACAGTGGTCACAGGTCACAGGAAGGGAATCCAGGCTTAATTCCCCAGTTCCAACCTGTCTGCGTCCATCCCCACTAAACAGGTATTAATAGCGATGCAGATTTGTATTGCTATTAATACCCCAAAATATATGCTAGTAAAGGACATCAGAGCTTGATTCCCAAGCTCCGACCAGTATGTGCCCAACCCCAATTGAATGGGGATTAACAGTGATACAAAACAACACAACAACAACATTTGAAGACTAGAGTACGGAGAGGCTAAGAAATTATAACTGATATAAACTTAAGATAAATAAGGACTGACTACAAAAGGGGACAATACTCCCCTTACAAAATGTTAGGTGAAACCAAAAAGTACCATGACATATTTACAATGAAACTTCATTTTTGTACTAGGCCGTTCAACAGTTTAATAAATACAGTCCAGTTGTTTATATCAAAGTATCTCAAATTATGTGCAGAGCTCTAAATTCCTATACCCTACCACAATATACAGAAATAGTTAAAAAAAAATATTCAAAGCTTGATTAATGAAACTGAAAAAAAATTACCCAAAGACAATAATAAAAAGAAAAGAGAAGGCCTTCAATAAAGTATTGCAAAACCCAAACGATCCAATTTCCAATAAAGAAACAGCAAACTGACGAACAAACTATTCTTCATACGATTGTTTCCAAATGCTAGTATAATCTTTCCATTTTACAGATTCTGATAAAGCTCACCTTAGCTTTGGTAAACATTGATCATGTTGCTTCAGTTTTTACCATATCTCCTGAGTTCTTATTGCAGATCAAGAGAATACTACGAACATCTCAATAAAATGAAAACTCAATTCAAGATCATTCTGCATCTTATCCCACTTCAACGCGGGGTAGACGATTCTGACAGCTCTCCTCCACTTAGAATTATCACATAAAACATCTTCTGACAGCTTCACAAAAGTATTGCAAAACCCAAACGATCCAATTTCCAATAAAGAAATAGCAAACTGACGAACAAACTATTCTTCATACGATTGTTTCCAAATGCTAATATGATCTTTCCATTTTACAGATTCTGATAAAGCCCACTTTAGCATTGGTAAACACTGATCATGTTGCTTCAGTTTTTACCATATCTCCTGAGTTCTTATTGCAGATCAAGAGAATACTACAAACATCTCAATAAAATGAAAACTCAATTCAAGATCATTCTGCATCTAATCCCACTTCTACGCGGGGTAGACGTTTCTGACAGCTCTCCTCCACTTAGAATGATCACATAAAACATCTTCTGACAGCTTCTTCTCAATCAAATCCTCTTTAATGTTTTCCATCCATCTCCGCTTCAGCCTTCATCTCCTTCTCCTTCCCTGTACTTCCATTCCCATAATTCTCATCAACACATAGGCCTCATCCCTTCTCATCATGTGGGCAAACTTTTGCAGACTTCTTTCCTGCATCTTCTTAAATATTTCTATTATATTCGTGGTCCCTCTTGAAGAGAGGATAATAATCCCTCAATATTTTAAAATTACACCTGATATTGGCTGTGAGCTGTGGTTAGAGCACTATACCCAGAAAGTGACGAGCTTGCAATCGAGCCCACCACTTTACTTCCCTAGGTCTAACCTGTCTGTGTCTACCCTCGTAATGGGATTAACAATGACAAAATTGCCAAAGTTCTGATTATGGTTTAAAAGATACAACTCTTATTAATATTATGTAGACACTAAATTACATATGATTAGCACATCCATTAAATTAAAACCATTGTACAAGAGATCTGATAAGCTTTGTACATACTGCAATGAACGACTTTTCCAAGCGTCTAAATGAGCGATCAGCTCAATAAATTACACTACAGCAAATCAAATAAACACTCAAGCGAAAAAGACAAGAAATGAAACCTGCAGAATGAAGCGACTAATGATCACACAAAAATACCTTTCATAAGTTTAATGGTAGGGAATACTCTAGGGTAATGAGACGAAACTTCACTTCGATAGTCTTCAGGAGCAAGATCTAAGCCAAACTTTGAACAAAACGTTTGAGCAACTTCAAGTGCCGTATGGCCCATCTCTTTCATGATATCATCCCAAGTGATAGTGTGACCATAGGAACCGAGGACCTGATTATGACATTCTACATACAGTTCCACGTTGTCTGCAACAAAAATATTTCTCTGGAGGTTAAAGAGCTCTAATGAAAGGCAGAGACAAGGGACAGTGATAGTGCACAGCCCGACTATATACCTACTATTTGAGCAGGACACAAGCCCCCTCTACAATACTTAGACCCAGTGATCTCCCGTCAAATGCTGAATAATCAGGCAGACCTACCGGAAATTACCTACCCAAATTAATAGCCACTTTTAATTGGTGACAACATGAGACAGCAAAAGCTACTCCAACCCAGGGCCAAGACCAAACCTACCGCCAGTATGCAAGATAAGGCTAAGGCTTAATCATCTAAGTCTTGGGTGTTGAGGAGAATTAAATGTGTGCACTAACCACTGGTAGGTTGGGGAGGAGGGTAAAACAGAGATTAACGGTCGCAATGGTGTCCATCCGTCAATGTGACATCAGTAGATGTTTCAATTCCCTGTCATTCAACAACCTCTGTGGTACTTCTAATCTGGATTCCGTCTCTCTTCGCCGTAAAGTATCATCCCTTTCTCTTTTCTATCGCTACTACTTCCATCACTGCTCTGATGAGTTGGCAGCTGCATCTCTCCTCCACTGCCAAGGCCGCATAACATTCGCCATGTGGCCTCATCTCACAGGTACTGTGTGGAGATTTGTAGCTCGCAGATTGGTCGGTACCTCCAGACTCTGGAACTCTCTTCCTCCTTCTGTCTTTCCAAATTCTTATGACCTATCTTCCTTCAATAAACAGATCTATCATCATCTCAGGGCCTGATCCTCAATATCTATAGGTCCTCTGTACTTTTACTATTTTTTCTGTCTGTTATTTTCATTTGTGTAACATTACCTCATCTCTGCCTTGCCATTAACCTATTTCTTTTCCCTAGTTTTGGTGCTTTCTCGTGCCCGGGCCTTTATTGATGAGGGCAGTTTTTGCCTGTCCCGGTGTCACACTCATAGAAAAAAACAAAAAGTTCTTGTCTAGAGCTCCTTGGTTTGATTCCCAACAAGGAATGTAGATTCTTTAAAGACATGTGAAAATGTGTTATTGCATTGCATTTATTGTATCTTTAGATGTAATCTTAAGATAGAACATTTCCAAGGGTGCTTCAGAATATGGGTCAGTCACTGTGCAAATCCATGCTAAGTACATGAAATTCTCTTTCAATATACAAGCTTAAGGATTAAAAATAAAAATATTGTGAATAGATTAAATGAATAAAGTATGATCAAGTGAGTTGTGGACTTATTCATACTGCCCACATTATGTTTCAAGTTACCCTCAATATTCATACCTATTTACTCATGTGTCAAATTTACTTTTTTAAGTATTAACTCCATGTTCCTGGTTTTTACCTTATGCTTTTATGAACCATTTAATTCCACATTTATGGGTAGTGTTACATTTACGTTTATGTAATTACAGGAAACTAATATTACCATTTTTATTCCTTGACATTACTTTTTGTTTTTATGCGCCAGTTACAATGTGATTTTCAGTGACATGAAATCATCCGAAACCTCTTTGTATGACTGTCTATGTACAAGAGCCATATTCCCCCTTATAAAAGGGGTAGCTGAGTCACAGCAAAATATCTTGACTCTTTGCAGGAACAAAACACAGAAGAGGGGATTCCCAATTCCCTTGCTCTGTTCCATTTGATCAACTTATGACATGCAGGGAAACATAGAGGAAATATTCTTACCCCCCTACCTCCTGTACTCAAGTATTTCACCTTGCAATACAGGTCACTAAAGTATATGTTTAGGGATAAGCCTGTTGAAATAAAAATTAAACAAAAGAGGCAAGTTCAAATGGGTTGTATTTCCTTGCCAAGAAATCTCGAATCCCCCTTCAATATTCCTAAGGTTACGTTTGTAATAATATTGATAGAGTGAATGAATGCAAAATAAAAGAGACCTGACAAAGGGAAAGCATTTTTTTTTTTGTTTCCACACAGCCAGCAACACCCACCCTCTCTTTTCTCCGTTTTTGGAAGTTTTAGTCTCGTGAGACATAATGTTTGCTGGCTTGGTAACAGTGAAGACAGGCGCAGCGTATATTTCTGAATTTTCCATGAGCTATGACCTAGAGAGCCTGTAAATAGGCTCACCAATGAGAGCCTGTGACTGGAACGATTAGTTCTGCATCTTAATTCTGAGATGACTTCTTCCACCAGACAAGAAAACTCTTGCATGGGTTGCGCAGCAATTTATAAAAATACGTGTTTTCCATCCTCAAACTGCCTTCTGCAAATGATTTAAGTCCATACATTCTTAGTCACTGAGATTCCAATATCATTTCTCTGTTGTAGGAGGCCAAACGGCCTCGTCTCACAGGCACTGTGTGGAGATTTGTAGCTCACGGATTGTCCGTACAGCGACTGCTTCTTCTCATCTACCTCCAGACTCTAGAACTCTCATCCTCCTTCTGTCCTTACAAATTCTTATGACCTATCTCCCTTCAAAAAGCAAATCTACTGTCATCTCAGTGTCTAATCCTTCATATCTCTAGGTCCTCAGTACTTTGACAATATGTATATTCAGCTCTGCCTTGTCCATAACCTTTTTATTTTCCTTCGTTGTAATATTTTTTCGTGCCCGGGCCTTTATTGATGAGGGTATATTTTTTTTCTGTCCCGGTGTCACACTCATTAAAAAACCTACATCTCTATACACAACATCTCTTGTTTTATGTATTTCCAGGAGATAAAAAAAATACCCTCAACTCTTCAGCACAACTATATCAACCTATTTTGCATTAGAGTATTACAAAAATCACAAAGGAGATTACACAAATCCACATAAAGTGGCAAGAAGTACATACCGTACCCTGTACTAATAAAACAGTAAACACAAATTCCATGTTAAGATATCTGAACACCACAAACAATAAAGCACATTCCCTTTTAGTATCAAAGACCTTTTGTAACAGAGTTGTTATCAACTTCACCTCCTCGTCACCACGCAAATATAAGCCCTACCTGGCATCACGCATGCTTGAGGGAAGTAGATAGCGTACTGTTTCTCTACACTCACTAGATATTCGTCTGGAGTTAAAGGCACGTCCAGAGCCTTTACAATGGCTGCGGCTAGTTCTCTACCCACCCTGCCCATTAATGGGCATTTAATCTCCCATGTGTATTCTTTGCCAAAAGGACCTACCACAGCCTGGGTAGAGGCTGAGTATAGCCTCTCAGTATCTGAAATATGTAGAGCCAATTCTGAAGAAAATAAAAATGGGGACTTTAAGAGAAGCTTTATAAATATTTTATTTTTGTGTGATACTGGGAAGGGCAAAGAAGAATATCCTCATTGGGCCGGGGCACAGAGAAACCATTTTAAGAAAAAGTAGGTGGTTAGGGACAAGGCAGAACTTACTATTATTTTCAGTTTACATCCTAAAGGCATAAAGCATATCTTTCCAAATATCAAAACGGCAAAAATCTATACAGCGTTAAAAACTGTCAATGAATTCAAAAGGCTTAAGTAAAATAAGAAAAGAAAAATAGGCCAAAATTTACTGAAAAAAATTCAGTATTTATATCTCAATTTAAAAAGACACGATAGTCATTGAAGTACAAGGTATGTCATACATAGAGACATTCCATTTATTTCCACAATTAAAAAATAGTTTTTATTTGGAGGAATGTGTATTTTCCAATTCTTCAAGCAGCCCATTAAAAAACTCTTTCTCTCTCCCTCTCTCTGGTGAAGCTGAAACCGATCTAATAAATGCATCTAAAAAAAAAAAAAAAAAAAAAATGGTACTAGTAGTTCCAGCAACTTTCGCATAGGGGATCTGTTGTACAGCTTCTACTGGCACTGGGAATATAGACCAAAGTTCTCAGAAATTTCAGAATTTACTCTGTGCCTTTTGTCATGGTTTTCTAGCCAGCTATCACTATTCTATCTCGCAAGGCTAAACTTCTAAGAAATAAGAAGGGGAGGGAGGGTGGGTGTGGATGGAAAGCATGGACACTGAAAAATCGTTATTGCCTTCCTGAAGCAGCTTTTACTGTTTATCTCCATGTATTACGGCAAGTGTATTACAAACATTCACCCTAAGGAGGGCAGAGGGAAATATCAAGACTTCTTGGAATGGAAATAGAACCCGTTTGAAGTTATTTCATTTCATATATATTCTTTTAAACAGCAGGGTTTATCCGGAACTGCTACTATAATGACTTGCATAGCAAAGCTAAGTATTGCACAAGGGTACATATGTATGAGTAATATTATGAATGGGTAATGCACAAGTATAAGTAATACATATATATGAGTAATACATATAAGTATGAGTAATACACGGAGCTTTAGATGTATTCATTTCACTGAGAAGTACATCATAAGTGGTGAATGTAAACAAAAAGTAACATTGAGAAAAAACGTAATAATAGTCCCCCGTAATTACTTAAAAAGTAAATGTAACAATGCACATAAATGTGGAATTATACTGTTAAAACAAAAAGTAATAAGTAACATGAGGATACTTAACAAGTAAATCTTTCTCTACAGGCAGATGCGCTAAAAAAGAAGACCTTGATACATTAAACTTAATTAGGGTAATACGAATAATACTGGCTCAATACATATATCTTCATGTGGGTCAAATGAGCAATATGCAAAACTCACTAGAACGTCATACTTACATTCAAATTAGTTTACTTTTTCACAAATCTTCACTTTTTTAAGAAAGTACAATGCAGATTTTCACATTCCATAACTTTCTCCCACTGTCGGGGTGAAAAGAAGAAACATTGCATTGTAAGAAATATCAAGGTAGATTCTTAGGGCATCTGCTGGGCAGAGCTCACTCTCATGGAGTGATTTACTGAAAATTGATTTCCTGCAATGTGTGGGAGACTCATTTATTACAAGAAATGAACTGGTAAGGAGCCATTCACACACTTCTAGATGGACAGGTTTCTCCATCTGAGGGCAATCATATCACTATTGCAAGGGAGTAAGGACATGCCAATGGCCTGAATATTGAATTGCAAAGCCTAAGAGGTTGAAGAGCCTTGCTTCCAATAGCAATATATTGAGACGTTGTGAAGGCCTTATCATGGACAGAGTCCTTACAAACTCGACAAACACAGCGTTGGAGACATCTATGCTGAAACTATGGCATAGGGGTTTAGCTAAGGATGTTTCAAAAGTAGCAATCACAGCCGCTAATTCTTACTGCCTTCTCATTAAAGTTCCTTGTGATATTACAAGAGGACGGATGCTGCTTCAGGAACAGGAGGGAGGAAGAAAAGCACTTCCAGGTTACTGATATATAAGTTCTAGATACCATGCCTGGTTGGGTCACCAAGAGGCTATTAGTGCTAGTCAACCTCTGGGTGATCAAGGACTCTCCAAACCTTCAAATGTTGCCTCGTCATAAGATATACATATACAGTGTATATATATATATATATATATATATATATATATATATATATATATATATATATATATATATATATATATATATATATATATATATATATATATATATATATATATATATATATATATATATATATATATATATATATATATATATATATATATATATATATATATATATATATATATATATATATAATATATATATAATATATATATAATATATATATATATATATATATATATATATATATATATATATATATATATATATATATATATATATATATATATATATATATATATATATATATATATGTAGTCGCCGTGGCTCAGTCGGTAGCGTCTCCGACTCTGAGGCGTCAGGTCGAGGGTTCGCGCCCCGTCACGGTCTGAGGTTAGCAAAGGCATGCACTCAGCGTAAGGATTACATCTGCCAAAACAAGTCCTTCGCAAGAAGGCAACCGTCCTAGCCCTTGGTTGATAAGGGAGTCCGTGACGTAAAACCGGAACCGGAACATATATATATATATATAATATATATATATATAATATATATATATATATATATATATATATATATATATATATATATATATATATATATATATATATATATATATATATATATATATATATATATATATATATATATATATATATAATATATATATATATATATATATATATATATATATATATATATATATATATATATATATATATATATATATATATATATATATATATATATATATATATATATATATATATATATATATATATATATATATATATATATATATATATATATATATATATATATATATATATATATATATATATATATATATATATATATATATATATATATATATATATATATATATATATATATATATATATATATATATATATATATATATATATATATATATATATATATATATATATATATATATATGTAAGTGCCTTCTTGCCAAGGACTTTGGCAGGTGTGATAGTTACCCTAAGTGAATGCCCTTTCCACCTTCAGACCGTGAACCCTCGACCTGATGACTCAAAAGTTGTGAGCTGTACCACTTTGGCACCAAGATCACCGAAGATACAGTGTGATTACCTAATTGTGTTTACGGGAAAGAGCCCAAAGCTCGTATCTTCCCGTCTCCTCATCGGTTCCATTTTAGACTTAGTGATACTTATCATACCTGTCCTTAAAACTATGGATTGAGATAGCATTAACTACCTCCTCGCTTAGCTAATTCCAATTATCAACTACTCTTACACTGAAAAAGTATTTCCTTACATCCTGCAAACAAGTTTTCTTACGAAGCTTCAAACTATGACCTCTAGTTCTAGAGCCAGCCATATCAAAATATCCATCCCTATCCACTCTATCATAACCATGAAGGAATTTAAAGACTGTCACCATATCCCCCCTCACTCTTCTAGCTTCGAGTGATGGTAAGTCTAATTCCCTCAGCCTCTCATCATAACTGAGATTGCGTATTTCTGGCACCAGTTTCGTGGCATGTCTTTGAACTTTTTCAAGCTTAGCTATGTGCTTTTTCAAGTGCGGATTCCAAAAGGGGGCTGCATATTCGAGTTTTGGCCTCACATAGGTTACATAAATATTTCTGAACATTTCCTTGTCCATGTGCCTGAAGGCTACCCTTACATTTGATAAGAATGCATATGCTGCCCTTACTATGCCATTTATATGTATTTCTGGAGACAAATCTGCCAGTATGTTTACTCCTAGATCTCTCTCATTTTCTGTCTCTTGAAGTTGTACTCCAGCCACCGAGTAGTCAAGTTTGGGCCTTCTTGCACTTGTACCCATTCTCATTACCTTACATTTTGAAGTATTGAATTTCATTAGCCACTTTTCTGACCACTCATGCAGATTATTTAGATCCTCCTGAAGTTCTCTACCATTGTTCTCGTTTTTTACTTTCTTCACAATCTTTGCATCATCTGCAAACATATTCATGAATGAATTTACAGACTCTGGTAGGTCATTTACATATACAAGGAACAAAAGTGGCCCTAAAACTGAACCCTGTGGAACTCCACTACTAACTCTTCTCCATTCAGACACTGAGTGTCTTACTCTAACCCTCTGTTCCCTTCCTGCTAAGTAAGTTTTTATCCATTCCAAAACATTTCCACCTATTCTAGCCATTGATTGCAGCTTCCTAATAAGTCTCCCATGTGGAACAGTGTCAAACACTTTCTGGAAGTCTAGGAATATGCAATCTGCCCAGCCCTCTCTTTCCTGTAAGATTTGGCTTACCTCATCATAAAATTCTAATAAGTTTGTTACTGTTGATCTACCTTCTCTGAAGCCATGTTGCCTCACTGTGTATAAAATTGCCTAGTTGTGCTTACGGAAAAGTGCCCCCACTCTCGTAACTTCCCGTCTCCTGGACAGTTCTATTTTGTACTTAGAGATACTTATCACACTTGTCCTTCAAACTGTGTGTGTGTGTGTGTGTGTGTATACAGTATACACAGGGAATCCTCGTAGAACGTCGTTCCGAGTTATGTCATTTCATATTACGTTAGAGGCCTATAAATAATTAATAACTTAATTTTTCAACCTACCTGGCTGATGCGGTAAATTCAAACTGCACGCTGAACAGCTTGTGATCGCGGTGGACGAATACACAGCTAGCAGCACAGCTGTATTTGTATTTATAAAGTTACTGGCTTTAATTATCAATTTGTTTATATATTTGGTTATATTGAAGGATTATATTGAAATAAAAAAAAAATCCCAAACACAGCCGTAAATACAATTTTATTCAAAATAGTTTGTTGAGCATCGTGTAAGAATAAGGCATCACACGGCATTAGAAGAAGGAGAAGCATCACTCAGTTTATTCTAACCCGCTATATTGTGCCTTGTGTTTATCTGCTCTCTCATTCGTTTTGCTCGTGTTTGGTAGTTAGATGGCAGTGCTACGAAGAAAAGAAAAGCCATCACCATGGAAATCAAAACTGAAATAGTAAACCATGCTGAAAATGGAGAAATTACTGCGAACGTTGGCCAAAATCTCAGATTACCCAGTACGACTGTGGCCACGATCATCAAAGACAAAGATCGCATTCACGACCACGTGAAAGGTTCGACTCCTACGATGTCCATTGTGATCACTAGGCAGCGTAGTCGCCTTATGGTCGAGATGGAGAGACTGCTAGTGCTTTGGCTTGAAGACCAGAATCGATGGCATATATAAGTAAGCCTCATCATAATACAGGAAAAGGCTAAAATATTGTTCCCAGCCTTGAAAAGAGAAAAGGGGAAAGGGAGTGCAAGTGAAGAGTTTGAGGCTATTAAGGTTGGTTTAATAGTTTTAAGGCTCATGCTAATTTGCATAACATAAGAATGCAAGGTGAAGCTACTAGTGGTTATGAAGAAGCAGCAAAAATGTTTCCTATTGCTTTGGCTGGGATAAGACGGGAGGGGGATTACCGTGCCGAACAGGTATTTAACATGGATGAGACCGGCTTATTCTGGAAGCGCATGTCTAGTTGTACATACATCGCCAAGGAGAAGAGAGCACCAGTCCAAAAGTCAGCAAGGAGAGACTGACTTGGCATTTGGGGGATAATACTGCTGGAGACTGCAAGCTGAAGCCCTTGCTAGTTTATTTGGCAGAAAACCCAAGGGCATTTGGAAGAGTCAACTGCCAGTCATCTGGAAGTCGAACAAGAAGGCTTGGATAACCCTTCGAAGACTGGCAGCCCTTTGCCCGAAGCGAGGGCTGGCTTCCGGGCGCCAGGGCAACGGCATGCCCCTGGTCCCTGCCCAGCCCTGAAGGGTGATTTACCTTCCACCTAATACCACTTCCCTGCTACAGCCAGTGGATCAGGGAGCCATTGCCTCTTTCAAGGCCTACTACCTCCAAAGGATAATCACTATGGCTCTAAGGGCAACTGAGAAGGACAAGAACTTGACTCTAAAGTACTTCTGGAAGTTGTACAATATTCTTCATACTGTGGAGAGTATTGCTGATGCTTGGGAGAAAGTTATGCAAACGAGCTTGAATGGGGTATGGCTGAAAGCATGCCTCTATTTTATGAAAGACTTTCAAGGCTTTGAGGAGACAGTTGAGGTTGTAACCAAGAATGTAGTTGCTCTGATTAAGGAGCTCAAGTTGGAGGTGGAGGCTGATGGTGTAAATGAGCTTCTGGAATCTCATGGTGAGGAGTTATCTGCCAAATATCACATTGAAGCGGAGAAGCATATGACAGAAGAGGAGGAAAAACTACCGAGCTCAGAGCCCAAGAGATTCACAACCAGGGAATTGGAAGAAAAGTTTGCCCTGGTAGAGGAAGTGTTGGCAAAGCGTTGCTAGGTACACTAAGGTTGAGAGAGGGATCAATCATGCCCAGTGCTGTTTCAAGACAATATATGAGGAAAAGAAGGGGGCATCCTTCCAGACTCGTCTTGGCCAATTCTTCATGAAGGTAAAGCCCCCATCAGCAGATCCTGTACCCTCTACCTCAGGTGCCTCTGCCATTATAGACTCGCCTGCCCCAGTGCCTCCATTATCTGCTGTATGTTCTTTTGCCTCTCCAGACTCACCTGGCCCAGTCACCTCAGCAACTGCCTCTCCAGCTTCCACCTCCCAATAAACCTATTTCTGCCTCCCTTGCAACACCCCTTCCAGTGTGCAAGCCGACCACACAAGTAAAGGTGAGCAAATTATACTGTATACTGTATTGTGTAATTTTACTATTTTTACGTTTTAGGGTACACAAGTAAAGGGAAACGATACTGTCAAGTTTAGTTTTACTATTTCTGTCTTAGATTAAGAACTTAGATTATCTTTCTATATTTTAGATGATTTATTTTTAACATAGGTTGGGTGTCCCAGGGTCAAATTTAGGTCTTTTCCGACTTAAGTCGAAATCCACTTTAAGTCAGCTGTCAAGAACCGAACCCTGACATTAAATGGGGAACCCCTGTATATATAAAAATAGGAAGGAATTATCACTTGTAATCAGTAATTAAAACAAGAAGTCATATGATACCAAGGAACCTTTAAAATCATTAAAAATTCTGAGTTATTAACTACATAAACAGAATAACTTTTGAGAAATACAAAACAATTTCTCATTACAAAAATCTCAGCTTTCGAACTGCCACAGTTGAATATTACTTTGGAGAAGAAAAAGCAAGGAAACATCCAAAGAGTTATACCAAACAAAATATAAAACAGATTAAGGCCCTTTTCATTATAACCTTAATAATTAATAGATAATGTGATTGGTTTAAGTTTTTACAATTGCTCACAATGGAAGTGACCCTCAACAGCACAAGATTTACTAGAACGAGAGAAAACATAAAAATCTAACGAGGCACAAGTTCTAATTAAGGATATGAGCACATAGAGAAGTAAGAATGCTTTCCAAAGCACAGACTAAGAATGCTTTCCAAAGCACAAACTACATATTCCATCTCATAAAACAATACCTGGCAATATCTTCGATTCTGGAAAGAGACGTTTATGATGCCTGCTCGTTTTCGTCTGGTACTCAGCAAGTGTCAGAGGCAGTCCCAGGGTATCAATTATACGCTGACCAACTAACTGCCCTTTCATGCCCATCAACTGATATTTAAACTCCCAAGTATACTCTTTGTCAAACTCTGAACACACGGCTTGTGTTGCTTCCATGTAACGATTTTCGGTGTCTGCATTGAGTAATGGAATAGGCTCAGTATAGGTTAATATTTCCAGGGATACTGACATCTAAGTGCAGCTAACCTGCATTAAGCAAGAACTAGTAACAACAATGTAAAAAAAAAAAAATAACAGGACTCAATGTAAGATACAATTAATGAAAGGAGGAATTGCACAAACAAAACTATAACTGAGAAAAGTAATGCTAATCACGATGATTGAACGATTCGTGCGGGCAAGTACGAAATGTACAATCTACACTGTAATTCCTCGTGTCCAATTATTTTTTCCTTTAAGCAAATACCAAATCCTGTTATATCTGGCAAGGTAGCCACAATTGAAAAAAAGTAAGACTACAGAGTTTCATCTTACTTTGCCCTGCCTCACTTTTTGTATCAGCTGTTCCATGACAAGAAGTACAATTTATAGGGGATAGAATAACCAGCCCTCTACTCCCCTATCTCTTTTAGTGGCTCTTATGACATACATGGAATGCATACACAATGCACTAGTAACTACTGTCTTGTGTGAGCTTTGACTATGCCATTCCTCTTACAAGTGGGATTGCAGACATAGTATATGTATGTATGTATGCTTTAAGATGTCAATCACCTTAGAGTGTATATATGTTGAAAGCCCAATGCTCTGAATTCATAAAAACATTTGCAATACGCAAAAACACTGATAACTGTGTACTCATTTCTGCTATGTAACTGAACAGAGGAAAAAAAAACAGGTTTACTACTAAGGCAATTTCAATTTGCACAAAGTAAACTTAAGAATCTAATATAATCATATCTAGTTTATTTGAGCCTGGGAATCAAAAAGCTCAATGAAAAGTCTATTTTTTTTTTTTTTACTTAAAGAACCTAGAAAAGTTTTATAACAAGAATCTATAAAAGATAATATATACTGTATTAGAATAGAGGAGAGTTAGAATCTTAAACTATAAAAGTAATGATTTCTTAGAAAAACTATTGTGTAATTCAAGTTACTGTGATCGGCTTTACATCATGGACTCCCTTTTCTACTAAGAGCTACGAAGGTGCCTTCTTGTGAATGCCCTTTCTAACCTCAGATCGTGGCGGCCGAAAACTCTCGACCTGAAGACTAAAGTGATTGTTGAAGGTATTTTCAATGCAGAGGTTAAAGCACTTGACTTGGGAAGTGATAGAGCCGACATTGAACCCACCGCACATTACAGTTGTTGTTGTTGGTCCCTGATATACCTGGCCCAACTGCCCAGAGACGTTAAGAAAAATCGCTGCCAATCCTGGGCTTTGGTTGTGTGCGGTGCAGTCTCCCATAATGTGTTTCATAAGTTGCTAGCAATGTCTCCGGCTAAAAGAATTCTTCGAGAAATGACCATCGGAGAGTAATATCTAGGTGCACAAAAATTGGTGTTATTGTGCAGTGTTGTGTTGAGGTAATCGCCTGGATGACTGAAGCCTCTCAAAGGTTATTGTACTCAATGAGATCATGAGTTGCTGTTTCGAAGGGTTGACATACAATGAAGAAATCGCCACTCTAGGTCCAGCCCACCACAGATCGTTAGGAAGGGCATCCAGCCCTAATTACCCAGCTCCAACCTCACTTTGTCTACCCCCAAATGGATTAATGGTGACATATAAAACAGAAAATGTACAACAACTACACAATCCACACAGTTTGAATTTATGAAGTATGTGCTTTGCATATACTGTAATCAATTCCAACCTTCCTGTATATTTTACATTATTCCCAAACTACTGCACTGTATTTAAACTTTACCTAATGCAATTTATATTAGCATGAAAGCAGCGCAGTTTTTCTATGATGCATTTGTTTTCAGGATACATTTTCTGAATTCTGTCTTAATACTGTACTTTCCAACTGCATATGTTCAAAATCACAATTTTTAAAACTGTGTAAAAGGAAGGACAACTGCATATGGTTAATAAAGAGCATAGGTATAGCTTCAAGGCTTATGAAATTGACATATTAGTGATTATAAATTATTTCTTGCCTTGACTGAACCAATCAATATGTCACAAGCTGTCATACAGGATTGGTTGTTTATTGACGTATGTGGCATCCATACCTCAACAAATTACTTGTAATCCTAGCAGTACTATCATACAAATGAGAACAAACACTACTGGAAAAACTTAATAATGAATAGGTCTTCACAGACTAGTTAAGCCGATGGTTTACTACTTATGTTTCATATCTACATTTGAAGATCATGTTGCATATTTTGAAATAACTAAATGCCATGTACCAAATTGATGCAAAACAGAAAGCCTGCTTAAAGAGATTTCATACAACCATGTCTCCACCTAAGATTTTTGAGAATATAAATTCTGAAGACAAAAAGACAAAACTTCTACCATTGAGCCAGGCAAAGGGTTAAAACTTAAGATCTAACTTTTGACTAGGAACGAGTCAATGAGAAACTCGCATCTTTTGCACAAAGACATAAGTGAATCTTACAGATCCTTAACCGACCTCAGCATTCACTTCTAAAACCAGTGCCTCTATGATGTGAAACTTAGGCCGTATAACATCAGTGGGGACAAAGACACACAAACTATTTTCAGTACAATGAAAGGATAAACAACACCAGTGCAAAAAAACATTAATCTAAACAAACCAAGTTCAGTGATGAATTACATAACCAAAAATGACAAAGAAAAACCATGGTACCCTACCTACAAATGAGCTATGTTCCAGAAGTCCGCTCATAAGTAGAATTATTTGTAAGTTGTGCTTAGGTAAAAAAAAAGTACTGTACAGTACATACATTTTGCAGTATTGTACAGTACTTAGGCTAAAGTATTAATTAATTCTAATACATTAATAATAATGCAATAATACAGCACAGTACAGTAATACAAACATTAAGACATGGGTAGATAATGGGTAGGATTTTGCTAGTATCTGCAAATGTTCATAACTCAGTTGTTCGTAAGTACAAGAGCGTCTGTGCTAAACTTTCAATACTAAAGACTCTATACATAAAGTTCATAACATCTTTTCTTATATACTGTAAATAGAATATTTAGTATCTTTATATATTAGATAATACTATATACATACATTAAGCCATAAGTATCCTTATAAGGGGGGTGGCTAAGTCAAGGCAAAAACTCTTGACGTTTTGATGGAGGAAATACAAAGGAGGGGATTCCCAGTCCCCTCACCCTGCTCTATTTAATTTACTTTTGCTACACACCGGGGAACACAAAAGTTATATTCCTGCCGTTCCTCAGGGGAAGTGAAAAAATATCTGACATAAAATCACTCAAATAATCCCTTCTTGAATGTGTTTTACAGAGGGTTTAAAATTTGTAATCTCCCCTTTGATGTTGACCAGAGAGGTTCAAATATGTAATCTCCCCTTCTGCTTTGAGCAGAGGGGTTCAAATATCTTATCTCCCCTTTTACTTTAAGCAGAGGGGTTCAAATGTGTTATCTCCTCTTTTGCTTTGAGCAGAGGGGTTCAAATATGTTATCTCCCTTTAGCTTTGAGTAGAAGGGTTCAAATATGTCATCTCCCCTTTTGCCTTGAGCAGAGGGGTTCAAATATCTTATCTCCTCTTTCACTTTGAGCAGAGAGGTTCAAATATGTTATCTCCCCTTTGGCTTTGAGCAGAGGGGTTCAAATACCTTATCTCCTCTCTGGCTTTGAGCAGAGAGGTTCAAATCTGTTATTTCCCCTTTGGCTTTGAGTAGAGGGGTTCAAATATGTTATCTCCACTTTTGGTTTGAGCAGAGGGGTTCAAATATGTTATTTCCCCTTTTGCTTTGAGAAGAGGAGTTCAAATATGTTATCTCCCCTTTTGCTTTGAGCAGAGGGGTTCAAATATAAGTTATAGGAGCCTTAAAAGAAAAGCCCTAAGAGTAGAAAGTTTAAACAGCTAAGCTATCATATTTGACAATATAAAATAGAGAGAAAAATTATCCACTCAAACATTTAAGGATATTTTCAAAATATCCCAATCAACTAAAACTTTATTATCGCAATTTTATCAAATTTACTAAATACTGTACATTCAAAATTCTAGAGCCTTTACTTTGCTTTGACTCACCCATCCCAATTACAAAGAGGATTATGGATTTTGTGTAGCCTAATGATAAACAGATAGATACATTATTACCTCTCCAGTTATAGATGTATAAAACAGACCGTATTTCTTTAACTTACTGAAAAAGGCTCTTAAAGCAAATACGATATACCATACCATTAAAATATTACAACATAACTTACAACATGTAAATAACGAAAGCATTACTAAAGCACCAGTAGCATACAAAAAAGCATCACTGAAAGTCGAAGAAATAATGTAAGTACAATTAACACTTTGAGAGTTCAGCAGTCATATAAAGCATCTCAAAACCCAGTGAATTCACATGAACGTCTAATGTCTGCGCTAAACAAAAATCCCATTCCCATATCTTTACTTTCTCAGCTTTGCAAGAGTAAGAACTGGGATAATTTCTCCAATTAAAATGATAAATTATTTTTCTAATAGCACTTAAAACACATGAGCTGAACTCTAAAGAGTCAAGTTATACAGGTAACAGAACAAGCATAATAGAAAAATTCAACCCAAGGCATATCTATTCTTCATGATCAAAGTATACAGAATATACCTGCCAACTTCTTAGCAGTAGGAAAGAGGGCATTGTACTGATCGGCGATTCTTTTAAGGTACTCCTCGACCGTCATTGGTAGTCCCAGAGAATTGATTATATGTTGGGCAGCCGTAGGGCCCTTCATGCCCATACACTGTACTTTTATTTCCCATGTGTACTGCTTCCCATAAGGGGTACACAACGCTTGCGTTGCCTCTGTGTACAGCCTCTCTGTGTCTGTTATGAATATACACATATTTGCATTTTAGATAATGTGTGAATTCTAAATATTTTTGCACTTCTGAAACTAACAGTAAAGCAAAATTTCTTGGAAAAAGTCACATCTCTTCCTACGACTTCAGTTACCGGGCAAGTACTGTAATCGAGATGTATTGTCTGGTTAGAAACAATGTCATTTATCAATAAATTTCAAGTGTGAGGCAGTTGCGGAGTTGGTAGACCCGCGATTAAGACCACCATGGGACAATAGGAATGTGGCATTCAGTCTTAATTCCCCAGCCACATTTTCTCAAGGATCAATTGTTGGATTAATTTTCCTGACTGGCTGAAAAGCCTACCTGAAAGTGCAGAATAAAACTCCAAGGATGAGGGGTGTTTATCTCAGAACGTCAGTCTTATAAGCATTATCACTGTTACTTTACATGTATTTTTAGAGGACAGAACAAACATGTAATACAATGCTCTAACTGGTCCTGGAGTGGCAGTGTCTCTGGAGTAGGTCCGCCTTCCAGAGATGCAACTCAGAAGAGGAGCAGCAAGAGGCCAATAAGTATGAGGGGTGTTCTGGAGTGGCAATGTCTCAGAAGTAGGTCTGCCTTCCAGAGATGCAACTCAGGAGTGGAGCAGCAAGAGGCCAAATGGCCACAACCAACCACTGTCCCTCATGGGACACAAGAACCTGGAAGCAGCTTCCATCACCCAGGCGATTACCTCATCTCTATACAAAACAAGCAATATCACAATTTTTTCCTAAACAAAAAATTGGCTCTCCAGTGGTCATTTGTTAAAGACTCCTTCTAGCTGCAGACATTGATAGCAAACCAGGAAATACATTATGAAGAATGCATTGCACACAGCCACATACACAACCAACATAACATGCACTCCCTGAGAGCTCTGCAGGAGAGACCAGGATCAGCAGTAGCCTCCTTTAAGGGCTGTTTGGCCAGATAGCATGAGGAATAACAAGTGCTGCCTATTAAATTGTGATGGCCACTGCACCATTCCAAGCTCATCATTTTGCTCGTCCTGAGTGGCAGGTAGTAGTAATTTACAGAGGATTTCTCTAAATAAAAAGGTAAGCTCAAAAGGAATAGTTCAAACACACTAGTATCATTGCACTATTCAGTAGCTTTCATTTACACTTTATAAGTAATACATCATTACCCATCTTTAAATCTCTCTAAAGAAAAGTGATTTCTGAATCTTTACATCTCGTGTCTCCTCTTAATCACTGCACTTGAAGTTTTGGCCATAAAACCCTTACCTAGTTTGTAGTGAAACAGACAGCCAAGAGCAGGGGAAATACTAGGGATGAAACAAGAGTAACACCAAAGGAAACATACCCATTGAGGCGTACATAAATCTAGCCAGAAAGAATAAAGCAAAATTCAACAATTACGTGATCGGTTTTGCATCACGAACTCTCTGTTTTCTACTAAGGGTTAGAACAGTGCCTTACTGTGAAGGACTTTGGTTTTAGCAAGTGTGACCGTTACCCAGAGTAAATACCCTTTCTAACCTCAGACAGCAGTGGTCCGCGAACCCTCAACCAAACGAATCAGTCACAAGTGCTTCCACTCGGTCAAGGCGGCCACAGTGAAATTCAACACATAATATATTCAAGTGATATACATCAAAAGATAAGATGTGAGATATATCAGAACTATTAACACCCAATCAAAACGACCTAATACATCAGTTCCAAGAGCTCAAAAAGCATACAAAATACAATTGGACAATTTACAAAGCATTATTCAACTAACGCTTAGGCAATGAAAGCCAAAATGCACATATTCATATGCCTCAAACTGCCTGTTTATTAGGATTATTACCTGGAAGCAATTCAGCATCAGGAAAAACCTTTTTATAGCCTTTAATAACTTTTTCTAAATATTCCTCAACAGTTAAAGGTAAGCCAAGGGTTTCGATATTGTCCTGAGCATCTGTAACTGCTGTAACACCCATACATCTAATGTACAATTCTGTAGTGTACGTCTTCCCATATTCAGCGGCGACCTCTTCGGCTACTTGCCGATAGAGTATTTCCGAATCTGTGACATTAACAGGGAACAAAACACGTGACTACCTTCAGATGGATATTGCTCTTCATTAAATAGAATGTGAGCTATAAAATAACATCAAATATGGTTATATATGGTTAGCATATATTCAAAAAAATATATCAAAATACAATTTTTATAGTCCAACCTTCACTGAAGTCAGGTTTACCAAAGCAATAAGAAGAAACTAAATTGTATTTTTAGTATTAAACAATTCAGAGAGTTTTAGGTATTTAGGTTTCACTGAAACCATCCATCATTAATGAATAGATACCTGGAAAATGGACCAAAACGTCTTTACCAATAACACGTCATAAAAATATCATTGTACCCATCTGGCACACTGTTTAACTTAATATAAGAGCGTTCATATATCAGCTATGTACAATTGTCAAAAATGCACACTAATTTAGATCCATCATGAAACACATCACAATACAATGAATGATAAAATTGGAAAATTGTGCTCTTAAGTTTTAGTTGTTTTTTTTTCCTTCATAGTTGAGGGGATAAAGTTGAAACCATTTTCTAGACAAAATTGAATAGCCATAACCATTGAAGAACTACCAACATCCAATTCCAATCTTACCATATTCAATGCAATATTGTAATATCAAATATGTCACATATTTCAAAAATAGGAAGACAAGGTTAACCTGCTTTCAATGCAATGAACAACTTACTTCTGAAAAAAAATCTAAGCTTAACATTTATGATTAAGTACTAAATTGATTATGGCTTAGCCATTAGGAACACTTTTTATAATCATTTAACTCAACTTAAATCTAACAATGAAAATGAATAGTTTATTTTCTGATCTAGAGACCAGGAGACATAGCAAAATGATGTCCAGTAACAAAAAGGGATTTAAAGGTGAGGATTACAAATACGTTTACAATAAAAAATTATAAAAAAAAATTTTAGTAAATAAAGTTTCTTAAGTAGCCAATACATCTCTCATGTAAAAAAAAAAAAAATACAGTCATTCCTCATATTACGCAGTCAATTTGCTTAACCACTCTTCAAGTATATAAAAAATCGAGGATGTTCAAAATCCTAATATATGAGGGCCAATACTTTGCATATAACCTATTTCTAATATCCAATATACTTTGAATCATATCTAGATTACTGTGCTTTTCCTAAATTTTACCTTATGCAATATATATTTACATAACATCAATAAAGTATTTGTTATAGCTTTTAAGGGATATATGTTCTGGATTTTTATTTGTTTTATACTTTCCAAACGCATGTTCAAATCACGTTACTGAAAATAGAGTACGACGTGGGACAAATCTAATCATCAGTCGTAAATATTTTACCTAGGCATTTTGCGCAGTACTGTTCTCCATTAGCAACAAATTTAAAAAATCAAACTTCACAAAATTACCATAAACCTGTGTTGGCAGTTGTTGGAACAATTATTATCAAAGTTTCTCAAAATTTGAGATTTCTTTTACACTCCCAATGAGTAAATAAATCAACAATACGGTATTTCAGATAGTTTTTAGTATGCTATTAGTGACTCTGATGTTAATTTTCTTAAGAAATTGCTATTTTTTAAATATCATGAATTCCTGTAACCATCAATAATGAGGAAACTATGGACGTTTTAAGATTTCAAGGGAAAAACAATAACAAATCCTACCAATTTTCTGAGTGATATAAATACAAAACTGAAAACACAAAAAACCATTGAAAATCCATAATGTCATTTACAATTATGTAAATTATCGATTTGTGAGGGAAAATTACATATAAAAGCAAACTAGATTTTCTGAGTGATATGAAAAATCAAAAACATTAAACATAACATCAAAAACCTTGAAAAACAATGATAGTGATTACCAACTTGTGTCCTAATTGGGACTGAACTAGCCAAACTAATGTAATATAATAAAGCTCACGATACTAAAACCCTGAAAAACAATGATAGTGATTACCAACTTGTGTCCTAATTGGGACTGAACTAGCCAAACTAATGTAATATAATAAAGCTCACGATAT